>JAOXJQ010018708.1:0-24347 GCA_025762765.1 Quercus bicolor | reverse complement strand
GAAATATCACAAATATATTTGATTATTGAATATATGATTATATATACGTATTTGAATAAGATATATTTTTGTTAGAAACTATGATTTTATACATATGATTATGGACAATTTGACTATGAATTGATTTTGATACCTAAACCAATGTGGGTTATTCATTGGTACTCTGATGCCCAACCAATGATTGGTACTCTGATACCCAAACCAATGGGGGTTATTCATTGGTATTCTGATACCCAGCCAATAGGGGTTATTCATTGGTACTCTAATACCCAGCCAGTGGGGGTTATTCATTGGTACTTTGATGCTCAGTCATGGGGATATAGCGTGACCATAGTCATAAGATTTTTAAGAATATAAATTGCGTTTGAGTATTTGAACCACTTGATTCCTTAAAACTACATATGTGATTTTGGAAATGTTTGAGTATTTAACTATTTTGAGTCACTTAAATTGCTTATGTATTTTTGGAACCTATTGTAAGTTATAGCTTCAGATATATGGAAAATTGACTAATTTCTAAACCATCTATGATATATATTTGTAAGGTTAAAGTACGTGATCTATTTGCAACTTATTATTTTAAGACTATGAAACTTCTTAGCTATTCTTGGAAAGCCATATTATAGTATAACTTTTGAAAACTCATATTACATCTTATTACTTTACAGATTTATTGCTTGATAGAACTTATTAGGATTTTGGTTACTTATTGAGTTGTCAACTCACCTCCCCTTCTTTCTCCTTTCAGATTTTGATCAAGAAGAGTAGCATATGTTTGGGCTTCCGCTGGGATGTGCGCATGAGTGAAGTTCAAGAAATCAATGGAATAAGATTTAAACTTCTATGTTTAAGATTACTATTTGTGTAGTCCTTTTGATTTAAAGGATTTAGTTTATTTTTAATAGATGTTGAAAGATTATTATTTGGAGATCTTTTGAGAATTGCTCTATTGAGGATATTTTTAATTTATTGATGAAATTTTCTTGAAGATAATTCTTTAATTGTTAAGAGGGCCTTACACACTTATAGGGTGTAAACTTAATAAGTGTGTGGCTATTGTCACGTGCCTAGCTCTATTTGGGTTCGGGGCGTGACAGGTACTTAAGAGATTCAAATGAATGCCTAGCCAAATACTCGGATGTTGATTAGGTCGTGTGTATTGATGATAGAAAAAGCACCTCAGGAGGATGTTTCTATCTCAGAAACAATTTGGTGTCATGGATGAGCAAGAAGCAAAATTCGGTGTCACTATCAATTGCTGAAGCAGAGTATATTACAGCAAGTAGTTATTGTGCTCAACTCCTATGGATGAAAAAGCTTCTTCATGATTATGGGATTTCTCAAGACACCATGTGCATTTTCTGTGACAATACAAGTGCCATTAACCTATCCAAGAATCATATTCAACACTCAAAGTCGAAGCATATCGAAATTCGATATCGTTTCATTCATGACTTGGTGGAAGAGAAAGTTGTATGGTTGGAGTTCATCAGCACCGACAATCAAAATGCTGACATCTTCACTAAACCACTTGATGATCCTCGATTTGAATCTCTTCGTAAGACCATCGGTGTCTGTATCATTCCTTGACTCATTCCTCTAGTGTGACCCTCATTTGTTTTTCATTGGTACATTCATGTAGAAAGGGTCTCACATGTCATCATGTTTCTTTTATAGGTTTTTGCTTTGTTTACCTTATTTTGTTGATCTTACTTTATTGCTTTATTTTTTAGTGTGCTAAAAAAATTAAAAAAACCCATAAAAAGTAAAAAAATCTCAAAATTTTGATCGCTTATGTTGTGTATATCACATGTTGAGTTTCGCCTAGTACCTCCATACAAATGGCGTAGGGCATTTACGAGCGTAGCTTGTTATGTATGCACATTTTTTAAGTATGAGCGAAATCTAGAAATCTACATTTGATTGTTGTAAACAAATCTTCGAGCTTGTCATGAATGGTTAGACAATAGTCTTGTTTGATCTTGATACATGTGTAGACTTGTGCTTATATATCTCCTCAAATTTATTTTTATGTCAAAAAGCTCTACAAATGTCAATCTCTAAAAAGAGAAAGAGCTGAAAAAAGCCTTATTTCGAAAACTAGTTTGACTAGGAAAAGGTGGAGCAAAATGTATTCAAAATGTATGATGCCAAAGCCAAAGGCTTATTCTTTAAAGAAATATAAAACATTTCATGGCATTGCTACTCAAAAATTGAGTTGTATTGATCAAAAAGTATGAAAAATGGAAGCCAAATGAAAAACTTTCAAATAATGTATTCACTTTGGTGGGGGGTCATATTTGCTCATTTCTACTAGTGAGATAGGTCACTTGTCTTCGTACTAATTGTGTATGACTTGATTGAATTGATCATTGAAGCTTCATACTAGACGATGGACTAGGTCATACTTGATTCACACACACAACACACAAGACTAATGTTCAATGAATGCCAATTTTATTTGTGTGATTATACGTGTTCAAATGTGATTTTTGTATACTCAACTGCGTGATGATCAAACCCAAAAATATTTTTGAGTATTTTATTTGTTTTTAAAAGTGTTTTTGTGTATCACTTGTGTTATGAAAGTTTTTTCAAAAAGCCAAATCTATTTTGTTGAAAAACTCCTTCAGAGGCAGTTTCGCGAGTAAGTCACAAGTAAGCTTTCTCGCATCCTAGTTGCAAAAATGAGGAAGCAAATTTTCATTTCTTCCAAAATTTTACACAGAGATTTTTGCAACTCACTCACGACTCCTTCACGAGAAACAACTTCCTGCAAAACTTGCCCTGTGCATTTAAGTCATTTCGCGAGTAACCCGCGAGTACTTCGCAAGTAGCTATCCCGCAAAATGAGCGGATTTTTAGTTTTTAAAGGGGCATACAGTGATAGTTTTTTAGAAGTTCTATTTTGCCTCCTCTGTGCCTCTCTCAACCCAAAACACATTTTTCACTCAAATCTGAACCACAAATCCTTGGATTTCAACTCTAAGACTTCCCTAAGGTATGTTTTAACATCTTTTACTTGTTAATTCCTTAGATTAAGCCTTAGATTCTTAAATTTCTAGGGTTGGGGTTATTTTCAAAGCGGTTGGGAAAATTTCAATTTTTGTCAAATCTTTTCAATTTTTTCTTGATTGGGCTATGTCCCATTGTGTTTGGTTGTATTTTTGTTGGACCCTAGTGACATTTTAACATGTATTTAGGCAAGATTTACATATGTTCATGCATTATTTCACATACAAGTGTAGTGTGTTTACTTTAAGTGTTTGATAAAATGGCTATATGGTATTTTTCATTGTTTTGGACTCCATTGAATACATATTTTTAGGGATTACCATGATTATGCATGTTTATCATGTATTGATCATTGGTTGTGTGTTTTACACACTTTGACCCATGAGTGCTTGTTTATGCATTGCTCATGCATCTCACATGCACACTACAAGCACACTTGATGCACACACCCTATCACTTGACATGTTTTGCATTCACTCATGCTAGTAAAGTCTATTTAGACTTTTTAGCACTTATAACATGTTCTTGTGTCTATGTTTGCTTGTTTATTTCCATTTTAGGACAATTTTTCTTAATGTGTTCTTGTTTATGGACTAACTTGTATCTAATCAAGTTTGTTGCCATGTTTGTGCATGGTTTGTTTGCTTGTGTGGCATTTTGCAAATGTCTTGTCGATCTTCACACAGTAAGGAACCCTTGATTGATCTCACATCGTCTCTGGTATCAAAGAGGACTCGTTAATCATCGAGAAACTTTGACAACAAAAGATTCAAGACTCTTTTGGACTCTCAATCCTTCAACAACAACTTCAAGAATGCACCTATTGTGGTGGAAAGGATTGTGAGGTTTGACACATTAGGATCAACCTACATCCCTAAAATCTTTGCAAACAAAGATTGGGCCAGCCTATTTGGTAACTTTGAAGATCATGTTGAAAAGTTAGTCAAAGGTTTCTACTCTAATGCATGGTTCACTAGAGCTGAACTGAAGTGTTGGGTTCAAGGAAAGAATTTTGTCATCACTCCAGACTGTCTAGCCAAGATCCTTCACATCAACTGTCTAGAAAAAGCAGACACCTCTCCATATGATGACAGATTAGCACCCGTTGTTGAGATCCTTAACACTTTAGGAGTGCATCATGAAGTCTAATAACGCCTTAAAATGTATACTTGTTATATATTTATGTGGGTGTTATCTCCTTATTACTATGCTTAATTTGTATAATTAAGCTATGATTTGCATTAGTTCCTATTATTTATCTTTACATAATTTCTTGAATAAGATGTCATTCATTGCGTGTAATTTTCTACTTTTAGGAAATCATGTGAAAAAGATGAGTTTACAAGAGTTTGTGAGAGAATGAAGGCCAAACTAGAATTAAAGTGGAGCTAAAGAACCATGCTTAAATGTCTAAGGAGGTGCAGCTGGAGTGCTTGGGTCGTCTACCATGTTTGGAAGCTTCAAATAAGGAAAGAAATCAAAGAGGGAGAATCTGAAAAGGAAAAATCAGATTTGAGCACTGATCAGTATTTTGGGCGTATCTCTCTCCTTAAAAATCCAATTAACACAAGGCTAGATGGGTTGGAACCATGACTTAAATATCTACAACTTAACATTTTTGAGTTTTTTGAATTTCACAATTTTTGAAGGCCGAAATTAACTCACAATTACTGCTGTAAATCTGGACAAAAATAAAAATAGTAAAAGTTTTATTTTCTTTGGACACTTTGACGTTAGGGTTTTGAAGGGAGGCTATGTAGAACGAATTTGGTAGAGAAAAACTTGTATTTTCCTTTCTCTAATGGCAGCCTAAACTCTTTTTAAGGGCTAGGGGTTATGTTTCTTCTATACGGTATGAATATTCAATGTGATTCTTTCTAAAATTTTAGACAGTAACATATTTGATTGTTCAATTAGATTTCTTTTGATGTATTAGTTAAGTTCAATCATGTTTTTCTTATTGTTTAGATGAATTTCTAATAGTTTCAAATCGAAATCACGTTTTAAAGTGAATGGATTTTTCTGAAAACTATTCTAACCACATTATTAATCTAGGTTATCATGCGTTCTTGAATTATCTCAATTCAATCGAATCATAAATTTTTAATTGTATAAGAATAATCAATTATGAAATAAATATTTTCTTAGATCACAAAAAATTTCATATCAATATAGGGAAACACCCTAATGCCCAGGTATTTACATTATTGATTTAAATCAATTATTATTATTATTCTTATTAACAATCACCTAGCAAAAGTACTTTTCTTCTTCACTTTAATTATATTATCTTTAAATTTACCCTGCTCCTTGTGGTTCGACCTCGGTACTTCGAGAATTGTATTGCTATGATTTCCTACACTTGGGAGTGAGCAAAGTCTCCTCCACGGGCACCTCCATTGGAACTTCGAAATTCGAGCCGAAGATGAAGACTCTCACTCTGATTATGCACTCCAACCTATACCCCCTATCCAACATAGGTTTTATTTACCTTGGAAGAGAAAAATTCCTATGTGATCTTATCAATGGAGCTCAAATAGACATTTGTACTAACATATTTCAGATCATCGGAAAAACAGCAGGGAGATCAGTTTCAAGAACATGTCTACCCTTCTGCAACCTTGTTATGAAGATCATAACTCTCAAGGGAATCTATCTTCCAAAAGGTGGAACGGTCTTGCCTCGCTCTCCAAAGGAGCAAGGGTCACTCATCTGCTGAAAGAGCCAAGAAGAGTCCTTCTAAGCCTCTAAAGAGCAAATCCTCCCATCATGTGTCTCCCATTGGGAAGAGCTCAGTTGATCCTAGTGTCTCCGAACACCCCGAGACAACTTCTCCTCACATTCCTGAGCCTCACCCTTCTAGCATTCAGCTAGGACCATCTATCTCTCATCCAGATAAGTTGACGACTTTGATTGAGGGGTTGCATGATTGCATTTCTGGACTTGCAAATGTCATATACTCTTACAACAATCATGTTCAGATTCGCCTAACCACCATTGTGACACAATTGGATGAGATTCAGCGCAAGCTCAAGGAAAGCCTTTAGCTATTCGTGCCAAAAAGGGGGAGTACTATAAATACTATAACTATAGCATAGAGTAAGGGGGAGAGCATCACAGAGCAAGGGGGAGTGTATATTTAAAGGGGGAGTTCAGTGGGCTCAAAGGAGGAAGCTAACCTACAGCCACACAATTTTTTGGATAGTCTAGCTTATGCTTTTCTAGTTTACGTTTTTTTTACAATGCTTTATTTAAAGCTTTCAGTACTTTAGTAAACGTAGTTTTTCTTCAGTGCTTTGTGTATCGTGGTTTTCATAGACGTTTCTTAATGCTTTTAGTTATTTATTACTTCTCGCTTCAGTTCCTTTAATGCATCATGTGGTTTGTTGGACATGTAATTGATTTCAGTATTGCTCTTAATTGCATTGCATGTCCAGATGATCATTTACTAGTTAAATGTTCATTGTGGTCATTTCCTAATAACTATTCTTGTATGATCAAGTTATGCTTTATGTTCACATATTTCTTGTTTATCTTGATCGCATTTTACTTGTTCTCTATACATGCCTTGTATTCTAATTTCCTTATGCCTAATGAAGTTTACTTGTTATACAGGTGTATATGATTTAAGTGCTTCATAGCTTTTAGATTTAGGTGTGAGTGAGTTTTGCCTATGTTCACAAACTCACGTTTAAGTCTAGAGTCTGTTTAGAGGTTTTGTCACAAAATAGTCAAAGGGGGAGAATGTAAAGTTGTGATTTCCAACTAGCCTTTGTTGGCTTTAATTCCGTGCCAAATTTGATTGTAATTTCTTCAATCATTTCCCTATATTTATGTGGGTTTATTTGTAAGGGATGAGTGTGAGAGATTGGTGAAGAATCATGCTTCAAAGATGTATCAATGCAATTTGCGACTAGTTCGCAAGAAGCTCACAAGAAGAGTAACTCACGAAAGGCTACATGTGAAGCACATAACTAGAAGCTAAAAAGTCACGCCAAGCTGTCAAGTTCGCAAGAAAGACCATCTTGGGAGGTACCCGTGAAACATTCTGTTTAGCAAAAAGACAAGTGTTTTACCAAATTCTTTACCCACTATAAATAGTCTCATTACCCATGAATTGTAAGAAGTGCTTTTTAGAGAGAAAACCTAAAAAAATACACTTAAGAGTTAGAGATTGTCATACCCACAATCACCTACACATTTCATCTTGGTTTTCCTCTACTCCTACCTCTCCATCTCTACATCCTTGAGAGGTTCTTAGCCTAAACACTTACCATACCCAATTTGAATGTTAAGTGAGGTTTTGGTGCTGTTGGGAAGTATTGAAAGGAGCCATTTAGTGGCAAATGCAATCGAGCTGAATTGTGGGATCCGGAAAGCTAGTGAAGCCAAGACTCCGAGAAGTCCATTGGTAGAAGGAGCTTGGAGGGCTCAAGTATATTGGGTAGACTAAGCTTGGAGAGTCTTTTGTTATTCATATACTCCAACTTATTCACTAGTGGATTGATTTCGACTTGGAGGGTCGCAGAGAGGTTTTTCGCTGAGTTCTTCGGTTTTCTCTTTGATAACACGTCTTGGTGTTATCATGTGTTTGCATATATCTTCCCTACTTTTTAAGCTTTCATTTTATTGTTTATTGTGGATGGATATGGCTTAGTGTAGTGTTATCGGTTTATTGTGCACATTTACTCTTGCTTCGCACTTTTTTAAGTTAGAGTAAAAACTATCTAGCCGTAATTGTTTAATTTGGGGTCTAAACAAGCTCAAGTGTTTTCATACTAATTTGAGCTTTCACACTAAAATGGCCAAAATACCCCCTCCCCCCCCCCCCACCACCAAAAAAAACCTCCAAAATGACCACAATACCCGCAAAACCATTAAAATAACCAAAATACCTCCAAAATCTCTAAAATGACCAAAATACCCTCGAAACCTCTAAAATGGCCAAAATACTCCCGACACCTCAAAAATTACTAAAAATATATTGAAACCTCTAAAATGAACAAAACACCCTAAACCTTGAAAATTACTAAAATAACCCCGAAGCCTTTAAAATGTGCTAAAATTCCCAAAATACATTGAAACCTCTAAAATGACAAAAATATTCCTAGTTACTACATGATAATCTAGAAATCAGTCTTATTATCATGGAAAGCAATCTCATTAAAATTCTTATTTTAAAATTTTAAAGCACGCTTTTCTTTGCTTCCTAAGGTTGTGTTCGGCATTGGCTAAAAATGCAGCTTTTTTTACTATTTAGATTATTTTTTTCTACTATTCAACTTATTTTTTGTATTATTTATAGGTGTCACTGTACTTTTTCAGCTAGCTTTTAACTCTATCTACCATTCTTTCAGCAAAAAGTTTTCAATTTCAGCTAAATAAGCTGTTCCCAAACGAACACTAAGGGTTTGTTTGGAATCCACTTATTTTGCTCAAATAATTTATTGTATAAATTGACAAAAAAATTACAAAAGATATCCAATTTTAAAATCTAACAATTATAAACCAAGCATTCAATTAATTAAGATAAATTCAAAATCATGAGAAAGAAAATGATGAACTCATATTAAGAATTCTATTTTAGTCAACTGAGATAAATCAAGAACAATTTAAATCATTAAAAAACAACTGTTGTGGGAAAAATTAAGGGCCTACTTGGATTGATGGGAGAGGGAGGGGAAGTAGAGTAAAGTTGGCTAAAAATATGTTAATTTTGGATCAATTCTACTCACTCTACTCCACCTCCCTCCTCCTCAATCCAAACAAACCATAAATCTCATAAATAATACTGATAATCCTAAACAAGATTTCATCCTTGACCTTAATTGAAAATTTAGCTACTCATATTTATTGAAATAAAATACAAAAAATAAATATTGAACATTAGACTAAACAAATAGAAAGAGAGAAGTCACAAAGCAATTATAATATTATTGAGAAAGAAGCCATAGACGAAGCCACAAGCGCCACGGCCTTTTGCTCCTATTTTCTCATGCGTTCCAACTCTCCTTAGCCGTTTATTTATATATGCGCACATACGGCTAACTAAAGTTTTTTTTTTTTTTTTTTAAACCATAGAAAATCGAATACAGGATGCAAGTTAGATTACATAAGATTTCTTTCTCACCAAAAAAAAAGAAAAAAGAAAAGAAAGAATTACATAAGACCTAGAGAGATCCAACCACCTCAATGAAGAAGCTTTAAATACCTTGATTACTCCGATCACAGACAAAGAGATATTCGAGGGTCTTTGGGCTCTCAAACCCTTTAAAGCCCTTAGCCCGGACAATCTCCGTGCAGGTTTCTTTCACCGATTCTGGCTGGTTGTTGGTGAATCTGTGAGGAAGGAGGTGAAAAACATATTTAATTCAGGGGTAATTCCAAATTATCTGAACCAGACCCTCATCACCCTAATCCCCAAATGCAGAAGCCCTGAATCATTGTCTAATTTCTGCCTAATCAACTTGTGTAATACTATTTACAAGATAGTGACTAGGATCATAGTTGGCCAGATCCATCCCTTTTTGCCTGATTTAGTCTCCCCGCTCCAATCAACCTTTGTTCCAAGGAGGAAGGGATTAGATAATGCCATTATAGTCTAAGAGCTTATTCACACGATGTCTAAGAAGAAGGGCAGAACAGGGTATATGGCAATCAAACTTGATTTGGGAAAAGCCTACGACCACCTTGAATGGAGCTTCATTAGTGATACCTTGAAGCTTTTCAGATTCCCTAGCCAATTGGTTTCTCTGATTATGAGCTGTGTATCCACAACTTCTATCTCCATTCTCTTTAATGGGGGGACTCTAGATGCCTTCCAACCTTCGAGAGGAATCTATCAGGGCGACCCTTTATCGCCTTACTTATTCATCTTATGCATGGAAGTCCTTGGGGCCTTAATAGAAGGTAAATGCCGTGAGAAACTTTGGAATCCCGTTAAAGCTTCACAAGGTGGTCTAGCCTTTTCACACCTTTTCTTCGTTGACGATCTAATGTTGTTCGCCAAAGCTAACCAGAAAAACTACATTGCCATTAAGGATGTTTTGGAGTCCTTCTGTGACCTTTTTGAGCAAAAAATTAGTGGCAAGGAGTCCCGTGTGTTTTTCTCTCCTAATGTGGACCAGAGTATGAGGAATGATCTTTGTGATGTGCTGGAATTCAGATCCACTCCTTCCCTCAAAAAATACCAGGGATTCCCTATTAAACATAAAGGTGCTCGGCAAGATTTCGAATTTATTTTGTATCGTATTCAGAGCAAGTTGGCAGGTTGGAAAGCTAACCTTCTATCTCTTGCGGGGAGAATTATCCTTACACAATCAATAACGTCCATTATCCCCAATTATGTGATGCAATGTGTAACTTTGCCCCCCAAAATTCTTTAGGGAATAGATAAGCTAAATAGAAACTTTATTTGGGGCTCGTCTGAAAATAAGAAAAAGATACATCTCATTGGCTAGAACAAAATCACAAAGGCAAAAAAGGAAGGTGGTCTAGGAATTCAAGCATCCAAATTGAAAAATATTGCTCTATTAGCCAAGCTTAATTGGAGATTTCATTCAGAAAAGTCCTCTTTGTGGGTGAGAGTATTGACAAACAAATATCAAGGGCAAGGAAGACTTCCTAGGAGTGCAACAGCCTTTTCCTTGTGCTCGTCTACTTGGGCTAGCCTTAAAAAAGGAGAGGATATTTTTTCAAAGGGCTCCAAATGGATAGCTGGTAAAGATAGCCCCTTATCTCTCTAGCTTGACAAGTGGCTGAACATAGGCCCTTTGCGAAGTCTGATCTCAGGACCTCTAAACAAAGGTGAGGAAAATCTTAAGTTGAAAGACATTTCTAGCTACTTTGGTTGGAATTGGGAGGGTTTGTCATTTGAGCTCCCTGCCTCTATTCAGTTGGAAATGAAAGCAACCCCTTTACCATTCTCCAACCAAGGTGAAGACCGACTCTCCTGGTATTCATCCCCTAATGGTGAATTCAAGCTTAAAAAGGCATATCGCCTGGCTAATTGGGAAGACAATAATAAGTCAGGCCAAACCTTCAGAGGGGAATGGGTGTGGAAAGTGCAATCCCTTCCGAAGATTAAGTGCTTCCTCTGGCAATGTTGTCACCACAGTATACCGGTTCGAGCCATTCTTTCAAAGAGAGGTATGGATATCCCTTTCCTTTGACCCATGGGTAACAATGCTCCTGAAACAATCACACACACCTTAAGGGATTGCCCCACACCATAAATGTTTGGAATTCCTTATCTCCTCCAATCCAAAGAAACTTGTTTTATGGAGCTCACCTGGTGGACTGGCTGAAGCTGAACTGCCAAAGCTCAAGGACTAGCACCACTTCGGGTATCAAATGGAGTATTCTCTTCCCTTTCACACTCTGGATTCTTTGGCTTCACCAAAACAATATTGTCTTTGGAAGATCTCACACTCAACAGGATCTTAAAGCTGAAACTTTGGCCAAAGCAACTGAATTTCTCTATCTAGGAATCAATGGGAAGCATATATGAACCAAGTCTAAAATCCAGGTTCGATGGCATTGTCCTCCTCTCAACTAGTTCAAGCTGAATACAGACGGATCCTACCCCGGTCTGGCTGGTGGAGGTGGTCTAATTAGGAATGAAAAGGGTGAATGAGTTAAGGGGTTTGCTCATGCAATCGGGATTACAACAAGTGTAGCTGCTGAACTTTGGGCCCTTAGAGATGGCATCCGATTATGTATTGCTCTCAAGCTGCCAACGGTAGAGGTTGAGCTAGATTCCAAGCTGGTTGTTAATCTTTTGAAGAAAGAGCTGGATAATCCTAATGATATTAATGCATTGGTGGCTGACTGTTGGAATAGCTTAAGAGACATTCCTATAGTTAGGATTCAGCATTGTTATAGAAAGGCAAATAAAGTTACTTCATTGACACTAACAAGAGTAGTTCATATTTGGTCAACATGTTTATACAAAACCTCAGCAATTAAGCCCTTGATGCACTTAAATGGCAAAGAATTCACATAAAGAACCACACTTCATTGGTAAAGTTTTCACAACTCTAACATAAAGTGAATTGAGCTCTTAATTTTTCTTCCCTTTTAAGTGTCACACTACATAAAAACTTCCAAACTTGAGAACTGTGTAGCCACAAGTAAAAGAAAACAGGCTAAGGGATAGAAGAAATCTTATACATGTTATTTTACCAGAGTTGACGGATCAATTGGAGCCTTTCCATCCTTCCAAGCTGCATCCAATAATGTCCTTAAGGACATGCCGACAAATCATTATATCACAACTTCTAAGACACATTCTATCTTGAAAATACAAGGGTGCAGAGTATTATAACAAAGAAAAGTACAACTGCATGAAATTAGAGGAGCTAGGGAGAACATACCAATTTTCTGCCAGTTAAATCAGCAGCAGCTTTCACACTTCCAAGGCGGTGTATATTTGATGCAAATTGAGTTGTAATTACCCTTCCTTTAGCTTCTGAAATACGCCTCAACAATGAATTTGCCACTACAGATTCGCTAATTGTCCTTCCAGGTGAGAGAATATTTGTTGAGTCACTCATCATCTGCAAAGTCGTGTGCATTAATTGCTAATTTTTCATTTGCTTCTATTCTCTGTGGATAGTTTAAATGAAGCTGTAAATTGAAATGGCATTTTAGTTACTTCCACATTAAACACAATATATAGACAAAATCCTACAAAGAGAACATGGCTTAATCAAACAGAAAAGACTAACAAAAACAAAGGCATAAACACTAAGGACAGAGCAAAAACAAGATATACAAGGCATCAGATGCCAGTCTAAACCTTTCGACTACAAGATTGCAAAAGAAGAGAGAAATTTTGAAACATTTGAGCACAATTTCTAGACCCACACAAAAACCCAATGTTTGTGAAAAACTCCTCTCCATACAGAAGGCAGCCATACAAGTCTCATATAATCCAAATAAGGTACTAGCATTTTTCCTTTTCTTTTTCTTTTTTCTGGTTTTGGATAAGGAATTTCATTAATGGAAGGGAATCTCTTGAGCTTCCTAAAAATCACAATCAAAGATTCAGCCAATAACATTATATCAGGATTAGAAAATATTACTCGTCAATAGCATTGACAACATGAACACCTCCTGATGATTTTACTATTAGAACAAACGGTGGAGCCTGTATTTCTAAGGGTAAATAAGGAGATTCAACCCTGGAACTAGACCTCACAAAAGAGGACTGATACAATTGGGTCATAAGGCAACTAACACATGGAGCTCATATCTTGGTGGTTTGGCCCTCGTGAACCTAGACAACAACAACAACAACAACAAAGCCTTAGTTATTGGGCTGGCCACATTAATTATTTTTCTCCATTCTATCCCATTTGAAGTCATGCCCTCAGTTACTTCCCTATTTGATATATCTGTTTCTCAACATAGATCAACTCACTCTTTCTTACTAGTTTATTACTCGCTCTCCTCTGAACATGACCAAACCATCTCAAGCAACTTTCCCTCATCTTTTCATCAAGAGGAGCTACCGCTATCTTTAAATGGATGTCCACATTTTTCATCTTATCTTTCTGTTTATTCCCACTTATCCATCTTAATATTCTCATTTCCACTAGGCTCATTTTATGGTTATATTGCATCTTAACCGCCCAACTCGTGAACCCATACCTCTCCCCCAAAGTCAAACCTGATGAATTTCCTTTTATATGCACTGTATCAACATAAAAATAACAACAAATATAATAAAAAGATCCAAGTGACTTACCAATGTTACTCCTTTTGAAAGTTCCTCTAAAGCTTCGCAATCAAAAACTTTACCATCCAATGGTGTTTCATCAATCTGTTGAACGTAAACTCTCATACACCTTGAGAATAAAAGTAAAGAAGAGGAAAAAGCATATATAAGTTAGGTTTACCTTCCAATCCCTAGTATGAAGAATCGTACCATCAATGCAACGAAGAACTAATCCACAACAATCAGGAATGGAATGGGTAACCCTAATAGGCTCTATTTCAAATGGCCCATCCACAAACTTCCTCCGTGTTCTAAATACCCTAAGTCTAGAAGGAACAAAAATCTGGTTCTCCTTTAAATATTAAAAACTTTCTTCAACAACTTACCATTTTCCATCAAATCCGGTTTAGCTTGTAAAGCACAACTTCCAAAAAACTCAAGTTTCTCTTTTCTTTTGATTCTTTTAAGAGCTTGAAACTTAGAGCAATGAGGTCTAAGATGACCAAAGACACCACAATGTTGACAAACAATGGGTTTAGGTCCACTCAGCTTTTTAGGAAGGGATCTAGCAACATGAGTTTGTTCTCTCTTTAACTTGGGGTATTGAGGTCTTATGTGACCGATCACACCACAATGGTGGCAATTAGGAACAAACTTAGTTCCACTCAATTCCTTAGGATGGGACCTAAATAGAGGCATAGACTTAAGAGCCTTTCTCTCCACCTTTTGGTTTCTTTTGTGTGGAGGAATGTACACCGATTTGTCATTTGCGGTAGAACACACAATAGGCACAAAATTGGGTACCACAACATGATTGCAACATATATTTTCTTCTTTTTTAGCAACAAGTTCAGTAATCAAACACTTGACATGCATCTTAAGAGATTCATTTTCACATTTAAGATCATCAACAAGTTTGTTAGATAAAACAAGTTTAGCATCCAAGTCCATATTCAAACACTCAAACTCATTTAGTTTTTCAAGAGACTGTTCAGCAAGTTTCTTATACTTTTCAACCAATTTATTGGATTCATTGACCTTAGCAATCAAATCATCCTTTTCATAAATGAACTTGCTGAAATTCCTCATGAAACTTCTTAGCCTTTTTCTTTAAGAGTTTGACATTTTGAATATCAACAACACCCATAGATTCATGTAACATGTCATCACAATGATGAGGATTAACACTCATAGAGGCATTTTCACAAAAACATGGCATGTTACACTCAACAACATTCATAGAAGTATACAAAACACTATCCATGGCAAAACACACAAGGAGTCAAGGATCACACTTAGGCAATGAAACCAAATCAAGTGTACCTGCTCTAATACCAATTGAAAGCTCAAAAATGTGTTAAAAACACAAGAGTTATTTAAACCCCCAATTAAAAATTACGGCTAGACTGCTTTTATTTTAACTTATCTAAATGTGGAAACAAGAGTAAATGAAGCGCAATCAACCGATACTACTCTAGTGCATAAACATGAACAACAAATAATAAAAGTAAAGCACAAGAGTAAGGAAAAAGAGATGCAAACACAAGATAACACGGTGATGTGTCATCGAAGAGGAAACCGAAGAACATGGCGAAAAACCTCTCCGCTGCCCTTCAAACGGTAAATCGATCCACTAGACAATAAGTTGGGATACACGAATAACAAAAGACCCTCCAAGCCTAATCTATCCAATATACCTAAGCCCTCCAAACTCCTATTCCAACAAGGCTTCTTGAAACCATGTCTTGTCTAGCTTTCCGAATCCCGCAATATGCCCGATTGCATCCACTAAGCCTCACCGGCTTCTTTTGGCAATTCCCCTAAGCTTTCCAAGCTCTAAAACACTCTTTACACTCTAAAAAGGTGTGGGTTGTGTTTGGGTACAAATCTCCTCTCAAGGTATGACAATGGGAGAGGGAAGAAGAAGAGTCTACAATGATTTCTCACTAAGGATGAGTAGCTCTCTCTCTAAAAGATGGGTGTGTGTGTTGTTGAAAACCTATCTAGGGGTTTTCTCTATAAATGACCTCATTTACATTTGTGGGTAATGAGGGTATATATAGTATGGGTGAATGGTAAAAAAGTCACACTTAAAAATCCTCTAGGCCGAATGCTTCGCAACTACCTCTCAGGAAGGCCTTACTCGCGAGACACTCGTGAAACTGACAGCCTAGCACGACTCTTCAGCTTCCAGTCATGTGCTCCTCACATGGCTCTTTCGTGGGTTAGCTTCTCGCGAGCTTCTCGCGAAATCCACTAATTCTTCATTTAAGCTTAAATCTTCACCAACTTAATACTAAACCCAATACAATAAAATCCCACAAAATATAAGGAACAAAATTAAAGCAATTACAACACTCTTTGTCATGGAATAAAGCCAACATAAAACATAGTTGTAAATCACAACTTTACAGAACTCATATTCATTTTTAATTCAGAAATGTCTCTAAGCAAAGAAGCAGAAAACTAATAAGTTACCTTATCTCAGTTGTATATATCTCCAATAGAAGAGATGGGATCATTTGTAATGAAGTGTGAAATCTCAATTCCCTTTCCTACCCAAAACACAATAAGAATGCCTCTTGCTACTCTTGAAATTTTTCTTTTCACAATTTTCTTAACCGAAAAACACAAGGGCTATAGGATACTTAAATAGTTAAATCTCTCTAATGTTGAAGAAGTTAGTTGGAAATCTATTAACTGAAGGACAAAGTTTAGCTACAAAATTAGTTGTAGCCTTAAAGCTACAACAACCTTACTCAATATCTTTTTATTGGAGATTAATTTTGATAAATTCACTATTGGAGTAACATCTTCTTCTTATATCCTCAATGATTGTAAAATTTCTAGAAAATTAAAGATCAATCACTATGCTATCAATAAATTGTTTAAATTGCAAGTTTTTGTAGTTTAAAATTATAAATAAAATATAAGCTCATATAGTAAAAAAATCTGATTGATACAAAATTTGACATATGAATTGAGAGCGTAAACATATCTAGAAACATGTTTTAATCCCAAAATTAGACCCTTGCATCACTCACCCAAATAACTTTTCTACTGAAACATCCCAAGCATTCCAAATGCCTCCCAAAAACTAGTTGGTATTGCAAATTAAAGCAGAAAAATCAACAGCCATACAACACCAAATCTCGAATCTCGTACTTTTATGAAAACTTTCAATAGCAATTCCTTTCCATCAAGGAAAATAGTAACACTTCTATGAAAATTTTCAAGAATAATTCCTTTCCTTCAATGTAAATAATCAATCTCATACTTGCATGAAAATTTTCACTAGCTATTCTTACCATCAAGGAAAGTAACACCTGTACGAAAATTTTCAATAGTAATTCCTTTCTTTCAACGTAAATTCTCTTTACACGAAATTTGAAATAAAAAACCACTAAAATCTCCTCAAACACAAATTGGAGCTCTATAAACAAGAAAAAGGATTAAAAAATCATACATCCCCTTATACCATACATGAAACAAAAATTATATTCAAATTGAGATCCAAGCTACCATAAATTTCAATGAAAACGCTTCTCAACCAGAATTTATTTTTGATGACAAGGAACCTTCTCAAGGTATGGGCCAATGGGACCATTCTAGTGGGACAAACCCCAGATGCCAACATAACCCCATTGAGCAGGCATCAAGTAAATCACAAAATGCCTCAGATAGGCGTCGAACCAGAGACTTCTGGGGAATATTCTCTACCCCCCCCCCCCCCCTCCTTTTTCCCTGTTAAAAAGGATATGCAACCTAGATGGTTAAATAATCTAGGTCTAACAAATCTAGGAGCCTACGAATCTCAAAAGGCAACCTCTGACAAAATAGACTAACAATCTTAAACCAAACTTAATTAAAATTCACGTAAGGTGATAGACTCCAATTTGTACTAAACAAAATCGGGATCCATAAAGAATAACAACCAACTACCTAGTCATGAATTGCTCTCCCACATACAGCATTACCCACACCAAACCCCTTGTTAGACTCCAATACAACACTATTAACCGACTTCCCTCAACCACATAATCAAGTCCTAAACAATGGAGGCAGAAGAAGATCAAAGAACATTTCTGGTCTAACTGGAAACAGGGATTATGGTCTAAAAGTAATTAGTGGCATAGGGTATTGAAATTGAAACATCTAAAGAATTGGATTTTTAATCGAGTTTTAGTCATGGGCTTCTAAATTTTGCAAAATTATGTGAAGTATGCTTTCTTTTTTCAGATCATTCCAATATTATCACTAAATGCCATCCTTTGTCTAGAAGCACAATTTCTCGGATGACTTCTGTATTGCAAGAACGTACCCCAAACACTGTCAATTTATTTTATGTTTTTTTTCCCTTTTTGATCTGTTGGTATATTGCTTGTCTTTGTTACTTCTTTGCAGTTTGTTACAGTTGAGCTTACAAAACATACTGTTTCCCTCAAGAAATCTGTCTTTATTAGAATAATTGATAAATAAACAAGTGTGTAGCAAACAGATGACCGTGATATAATCTGATGCCCCTCCAACAAATTTCATCATATAAAATCATACATCAGTCCTTAACATAACCATAACATATATCTTCTCGTGCGGGATTTAGATACTCCTTTATACATGTGCTAAACTGAAAACTTTTTGAATTTCTCAAAAATTAAATCAGTAAGAAGTAAAAGCAAAAGTATTGAATGAATTGAAGAAGAATCACCAACTGCACAAATGCTTGCCCCACCCCCCACCCCCTCCTTTTTTTGTATCTCTGATTGGACCAAGCCAATAAAATTGTCCCTTAGAGCTTTATAAATAAATAAAAAACAATAAACTCAAGTCTTCAGCCTTCCAAGGCAAAGGACTTTTACATTTAAAGGCAAGAGTGAGAAGATTGTATAAATTCCTATAATAGAAAAAATTGGGAAGCAGGTTGGCATAAGAAAAAATAATTTACATCAAAACAGAGGTAAAAAAATTGTTAGTGTAGAGACTGCAAGTTTCAAAACAAAGAAAGGGTGCAGCCATGAGTTATAAGGCAAACATCAGCGGGAATGTACTAAAAACATGTCCAACTAGCAAAAAAGCTGATCCACGAATAAGATTTCTCACTACATAGAAGCACTATTGCATGCTTATTTAAATATCCAAGTGGAGTCAACTACTGGTCCATTTCTGCAAGTGCAACCAAGATAAAATTAACTACTGGTCCATTTCACACAAACTGGAGGGAAATCAGCATTTGGAAATGGGTTTCTACTATACAAAGGTCTAGGCAGGAGATCATCGTATTAAGTTCTCAATTGCCCAAGCTTATTCAAACCCATCTTTTATCACAATCTTCCAATTCAGCTGCATTTAAGACAACTAAAATCATGAACTATTCAATTAGAATAAAAAACCATTATTTTTCTATTTTTTTAAGGGACAAAATCTATTCCTGAGATTTTAAGTCAATCCTAGTTATATGCTTAATTCTGCCAAATCCTGCGGACCTGACCCCGCTGTACAATTGCTTTAACTCTAAAACAACTTTCAGTGCATTGTGTTTGAACAGAGTCTTCTAGCTGAAAATCAATGTCACCAAGACCATTCCATCAATCAAACCTTAACTTTCCAACAGCATTCACTCAAGCTATCTATTCCAGAACTAATACTAGTGAGCCCCTTCAACACCCCATAACAAATACGCTCAACTAAACACCAATAATTCTAATCTGTACAAGTAACCTCTTGACTTGGTTAGATGTTAAACTCTGTAAGTCTAAAAAATCATAGGCCTTTTGACTTTACTAGTCCATTAACAAGATAAATTTAATGCTTTTTCCTAAAGTAATTTTAAAAACTATTGTACCATTACAAGAAATGTGAATTCAACAACAAATCAAATGACCATCAATTCCCATTAAAAAAAAAAAAAGACCATCAATTCCGCTTTTTCTTTGCATTAATGTCCTCTCAAATTGAATTAGTACCCACATGGATGAGCCTGTGAATTAAGAGAGAGAATGGGAAGTGACAAATACTGCCAAAGATGCAAATCAAACAAAGCAAAAGAGGGAGACATACTCCAACATTTTACAGTGTAAAAGACATCGAACAAAGATGTTGCAAAGGAAAACAGTTTTAATGGAATAATATTACCTAGGCATATTTCTTTAGAATTTGATTAAGAGATTCTCAGTTTCTTTAATGATTGCTATGGATTGAAGATGGCACCATTTTTTAGGGAGGGATGGGCCATTGAAGAACCTAAATCAAACCCATCACCATCAGTTGAGTCGATACCCAAAGTTAGAAAACCCAAACTTAAGTCAAACCCATTAGCAAAAACTATTGGAAGCCCTGAATCAGATGTCAAGGAAAGATAGCTAGTGTCATCAGGGATTAGAGGAGGTTGAGGATCTCCTGCATCTGAGTCCGCTGAGACTCACATGATTTATATGTGAAACATCAAAAGTGGAGACAGGCAATGGTAAAGGTGCGAGAGTGGAGATAGGCAGTAGAAAAGGTGTGAGCTCGATGTTGTCAAAGTTGCAAAGTTGTCATCAGCATTTTGAGAGTCATTATGGATGATAATGGAATTTTGAGGACGACTAATGCATTCCACATGTGCCCCCATCCTTGCAATGACAGGAGCAAAATTTCCGAATTCACTTGTCCAGGGAGCAATTTTACATGAAACCTCAACATGATTCCGATCACCTTGCATCAAGTCTCCAAATTTCTGCTGTAATTGACTATGAGGTACACCATAAAACCACAAATGATCATACTTCAGACACTGAAAGATCGGCTGCCGCATGAAAGGTCGCTTATGACCATTGTTGACAATGTTGACAACACAAACCCAACTGATTATGTCATCATGAAGAAAACCGCATTTATCATTATTAGCATAATTGTCCTTTTGTGGAACTAGATGAGAAGCAATACAAAAAGCAAAAGTTGGAAATTGTGGACCAACCCAGAATGATATGGAACTTTCAATTCTTTGATGGTTGAACCACTTTGGAATCTTTTTTTCTGGTACTATAATATTATATCTCTCTCCAAAATCAATCAAATATGAATCTAGAGTTGGACGTAACTCTTTTTCAATTAGGAAGAACTTGAAGAGGGGGAGCTGGGAAGAGTAATCAATCTGACGTGAATGCTAATCCACAAATATGTTGCCTTTCACATTTGAACATTTCATATCTGGTTGAAGCCCTAAATTTCTTCCAAATTGCATGCAATTAGGAAATTTGAGAAATTGGAAGTTTACCAAATATAATAAAGTTTTTGGAAAGGTATCCAATTTTTTTTTTTTTTTTTATAACTTTAAGAGAGAGAGGGGTACCTAAAGGAATAATTTTCTTAGTGATTGTGAATTCAACGAGATGCAATTTGATACATACACAGATCTTATACTTTCTGGAAGCTTTGGAATTTTCTTAAGGAACTTGCAACCATCAACTAGAAGAAAATTTAAACCATTCAATCTAAAAATGCCATCTTGGAATTTCAAATTTTCACTCCCTGATAATAAACATTTCTCTAAGTGGAGGAAACAAAAAGTCAAATTTTTTAGAAAATTCAACATCAGAAAACCATAGTTTGAAAAGCCACCATAAGAATTGCATGGTGCTTGTCTACCAATCTCCAAATTCTTTGAAAATTGGACATGGCCATGAAGAGCGAGTTTGCGAAGATATTGCAATTTATAGATGCTACTTGGAAGATGACATGAATAGAAATAGGAACCTATATCTAATCGCTCAATCCCAACAAGATTCCCGAATGATGAAGGAAGCACTCTAATATGCTAGACTAAGAAACTTTAAATTTTCCATTTCTTCTGGAATATCAGGGAACCAATCAACCCTTTTGCACTCATAAAGAATTAAAAATTTAAGTGATTTCATCGTGATGCAGCTTGGAATAATTTGAAGATCAATGCAACCCGCGAGGTCCCAACTTTCAAGCTTATCAAGATGTCCATTAGAGTCATGAACCTTGACTGATTTTATACATTCATGGAGATTCAACTGCTTTATGTTTGGGGAGGCGATAGATAAGTCAAGTAATTCCCTAATATATTGACAAGATTGGAAATTCATCTATGTCAAGCTTTTGCAATGTGTCCTCTGTAAAAATAAAAAATAAAAAATAACTTCAACAAATGCTACATTATAGTTTCGTCATTAATGAAGTAATAATAATTTATAAATAAAAATTATACCTCAAGAAGTTTGTACAATATAACTCGACTTTCTGGCATGTTAAGTATAACGAGTTTTTGAGGACAAAAATTGGATGGTAATGAAGATAAAGGAAATCCACGCCAATCAAACAACCTTAATCCGTTGGGAAGATATTCAAGATCTCCACAAATCTCTACATTACTAACCATAAGGAACTTGAGATTTTTCATTTTTTTCAAGACATTTTGGCTCTAATTGAATCTTTGATGATTCAGGTGAGCATATCATTACACCTCGAATCTTTTTCGACCCCTAATTAGACAAAGCATTAAGTGAATTACACTACACAATAAGAAGTATAATGATGGTAAATTTAAACAAAAACCAAACTTTATAAACTTCAATTTCTTCCACATTTAAATGGAAAAAAGCAAAATTCACTATATATACCATTTGAAAAATGAATTAAAATGATGCATACCATATTTTCAACTAGTACATCGAGAACATCCTCATAACACCATAGCCTACTATGCTCTCTAGGTAGTTGTGGCGATTCTCGTCAAACAATGTCCTTATCCATTTGTTGTAGAAAGTCATGCATCGATAATTTGTCATATTGATCAACACTTTTTAGACACTTATCAACAAGTTTTTGAATTCCATAAATTGGATTTAAATCGCAAGAATCCAATATATCAATGACATACTTCTTCGGAAATCCCTTAAAGAAACATGCAATATCGAGGAAAATATCTTTTTTAGTTTCATCTAATTTGATAGGCCAAAAACGAATTGACCCCTTGTGATGAATTAATTGATTAATTAGTCAAGTTTATTAATTAATCAAATTAACATGCAAACACGTGGTAGCACAAACAAATCACCAATTAAACTAAGTATGCAACGGAAAATAAATTGATACAGTGATTTGTTTACAAATGGGGAAAACCTACATGGCAAAAACCCCACCAGATGATTTTAAGGTCACCACTCCCGAAATTTCATTATTATCACAACAAGCAGTTACAAGTAAAGGAATCCCAGTACCTTATACCAACCTACAGTTGAACCCTTACCCCAATACCCAATTGGACTTATTCTGTAGTGACAATTTCTCTTTTTAATGCACGGCTCCCAAGTACGTGACTAACCAATTGCGCGGATCCCAGTACGCGACTTCAATCACGAACTAGAGAAGGTTGTTGGCTGCAAAGTTCTTTAATTCATCCCAGTGGCGGAGCCAGGAATTTAGGTCAGGAGGGGCAAGATTAAAAGATAAGATTGAAAGTAAAAAATTAATCAATATTAATAACAAAATAAATAAACTACTATATTATAATGTAATTGTCATATAGAATCTAACATAAAATGTAAACTTTAATTTATTTTTTTACACCTAGCTTATTTTACTCAATTGCCCTCGATAATTTTTCATATTTTGAAACCGCTACATGATTTCTTCACACTCAATAGTCTTGAATATATTTTTCTCAATATATGTGACTAAGTAATCATTCATCTATTAATCTCCTATTTGATTACGTAATCGATTTTTAATTATGTTCATTGCCGAAAAAGCTATTTCAACAGTAGCTGTTGCAATTAGTAAGATCAATGCCAAAATCACTAATGAGTAAACTAATGAATATGAAACATCTTTTTTAAATCATTACCAAGTGGGATCCATTGTTTATATTATAGTTGTATGTTTTTGTTTTTAAAAGTCCATCAAATTACTGTGTAGTGTGTTCAGACTCTTATCCTATTCAATGTAGAGATTTTTTTTTTTAATCATTATTAAATGGGACTCATTGGTTTTATATATTAGAATTGTAGTAGGTGGAGAAGTCTACTGAGAAAAGGTATCTTGAATTGATTTTTTTTTTTTTTTTTTTTTGTCTTTTGTGTCAAGGGGGGCAAATAAGGCATTTTAGGTCAATATAATATTATAAGTAAAAAAATTTGAACGTTTAGAGGGGGCACTTGCCCCCTTTCGCCCTCTCGCCCCCCCCTCCCTCCGCCCTTGGTTCATTCACATGATGAAGATCAAGAAGATGCTTGGTCACAAAACCCTATGGTGCACATACACAGCAACTTCTTCAGAAGAGATGAACTAGGGAAAAACTTTGTCTCCGGTCACAATTTTCTTGAACAAACTATTCTCAAAGCTTGTGCAACTTGTGTACCCTTTGACAGCTCTTAAAATAATCATTTTATATGTCTAGGGTTAGGAGAAAAGAAGTACCAAAGACACATTCACGGATTCCAAGAAAACTTGCACTTCTCATCTAGTTTCTTGAACAGACTTGATGACTTCAACACTTGATCTTGAAGTATTAAAAACACCTAAATCTACCTAATTACAAGTAAAGTGCGTTTTGTCAAAGGATTAGCCAATTACATAAAATAATGACATATGTTCCTAACAAGTGAAT
>JAOXJQ010015764.1:0-24649 GCA_025762765.1 Quercus bicolor | reverse complement strand
ATTCCCTTGACGATCATATCAGATAATGGGAGGCAGTTCGATAGCCAAGGCTTCAGAGAATTCTGTTCAAACCTTGGAATCAAGAATTAGTTCTCATCCCTGGGGCACCCCCAGGCAAACGGACAGACGGAAGTGACGAACCGGACGCTGCTCAAGATTATCAAAACCAGGCTGGACGATGCGAAGGGTGCCTGGCCAAAAGAATTACCTAATGTGCTGTGGGCTTATAGAACCACAGCCAGAACCCCGACAGGAGAGACACCCTTCAGGCTTACCTATGGCACAGAAGCGGTAATCCCAGTAGAAGTGGGGGTAACGAGCATCAGACGAGGAACGTTCAGCGAAGGACTCAATGACGATGAACTGCGACTCAACCTGGACTTTCTGGACGAAGTCAGAGACAGCGCATCCAGCAAGATGACAAAGTATCAGAAAAAAGATGGCCGAGTACTACAATAAGAGGGTTAAACTCAGGCGATTGGACATAGGAGACCTCGTCCTGTGCAAGACCACCATAGCAACTAAAGACTCTACCCAAGGAAAGCTGGGTCCTACATGGGAAGGACCTTACCCCGTCATTCATTACTCAAGACAAGAAAGTTACCACCTGGAAACCATGGACGGACAAAGGCTCCCCCGACCATGGAACATTGAGCATTTAAAGAAGTACCACCAGTAAATGTAATAGACGAATGCATTCATTCTTGAATTTAATGAAAAAATTATTCTTCTAATGTCTTTGTGCAGGCAGTTCTAGTCAATCATAGGGCCCATGAAACACTTAAGTAATAAGATTCCACCTTGACAGATGTAAGTTACTAACGACCACCTCAACGGGTATGAAACACTAAAGTAACAAGATTCCGTTTTGACGGATGTAAGTTCTTGACGATAACCCCAACGGGTATAGAACACTAAAGTAACAAGATTCCGCCTTGACGGATGTAAGTTACTGACGATAACCCCAACGGGTATAGAACACTAAAGTAACAAGATTCCGCCTTGACGGATGTAAGTTCCTGACGATAACCCCAACGGGTATAGAACACTAAAGTAACAAGATTCCGCTTCGACGGATGTAAGTTACTGATGATAACCCCAACGGGTATAGAACACTAAAGTAACAAGATTCCGCCTCGACGGATGTAAGTTACTGACGACCCTTGTAACGGATACAAAGGCTATAAAAGCTATAAAACGACTAAGTGACAAGATTCCGCTTTGACGGATGCAAGTCACCACAGGCACAATCCTCTAGCAAGTGCAAGTGACAAGATCTCGTCTGACGGATTCACACAAAAAGAAAGAGAAAAGGGAAGAACCATGCAACAAATTAAAACAACACTTAGACTGCATTCAAGATCGTCAAAACAATCAAGTAACAGATTATTGATGAATAAATAGATCGCAAAGTGCAAAATATGGACGAGTATAAATCAGCCAAAACATCTGTTGAACAAGTAAGTATGCTTCATTAAAAACCTATAACTACTGGGCCGTAAACATTGTTTTCAAAATAAAATTGATTGTTCCGGAATTAGATTTACAAAAAAAGAAAAAGGCCCAAAACAGGACGGGCATCCACCAAAAATAAACAAAAGAAAAATTTTCTAAGTAATAAAGTCAGGCGTCAGTAGCAGCATCTTCACCGGTAGGTGCGTCAGTAGCAGGCTCAGGAGCATCACCATCCGGGGCAGAAGACTGAGTAGCTTCGTCCATAGCCATCTCCTTATCCACCTCCTCTAGGTCTAGTCTCTCCATGTCAACCCCAGCAGGATGCTTGACCAGATACCTCCTGAGAAGCTCGAAACCTTTGAAGTACCAACTGAAGAGTACAGTATTGTACTCGTCAGTGGTCTAGAAAGCCTCCACAGATTTGGCAGCGATGGTTACGAGTTTCTCCTTGGCTGAAAGAAGCTGCTCATCCTTCTCTTGAGTTAAATTGCGCTCAACCCTGAGGTCGTCATCCAGTATCTTGACCTTCTCCTTCAAAGAAGTTGTCTCGTCCATAGAGGCAATCAAGTTCTTCTTCAGGTCAGAATTCTCTTTCTCCAAAGCCTCCATCTGGGATGTCAGAGATGCCACCTTGGCCTCTTGAGTGAGATATTCAGAGGTAATATGGAGGCTTTCTCCCAACACCTGGAGGAAATCATAGAGTCGTCAGTAAAAAAAAAAAAAAAAAAAAAGAAAGAAAAAAGAAAGGAAGGGGAACACCGTACCTGGACGAGCTTGTGAACATGATGAGACGCGACCTCGTTCAATGACATGTTGGAAAGAGCCCTCAAATCTGCCGGAGTGACGACCTCATGAGCCCTGCCCACGGCCAGCCTTTTGTCATCCCATATTGTGGACGAACGAGTATCAGCCTTCTCCTTCTCCTTGCCAGTCACGCGTGGCCTTTTGGAGCCGGGAGTAGGGATCTCCTCTATTGACGTGGTTGGAGAGGCCGTCTTCGTCATCTCAGTAGCAGAAGCTATGGGATGGATGGAACTAAGGGGAGTGGGGGCAGGGCCCTTCCCGGTCACACGCACAGTTTTTTTCCCCAGGTTGGACAGTGGTTCGTCCTTTTTGGATCTCATTTTCGCATACATGTCTTTGTTAAATTTTGTCGTCATCTCTGCAAAAGGAAAACGTTTAACAGGAAATCCTAAGTGTACATGAGAAGAATCAGCACTGACGAGGATAATACTTACTTTTTTTGTTCTCAATACCGATTTGACGAAGAACGTAAGGAGACGGGTCAGGACCGAGGTGGTAGAAAGCGAGGGTCCAGGGGTCAACCAGGTTGTCCCAGTTCTCAATCGTCCCAGCGTACCCGATCGCAGTTTCAATGCGTTCCTTGTGCTTGCTCTTAAGCTTAGACCGTCTCTTAACTGTACCAAACAAGAAATAAAGGAGTTAGCAATACTAAAGCCTCAAGCCTCAAAGGTGGCAAAATTAAAACGACGGGGAGAAATACTGACGCACCTAAGGTCGGGGTTCCCCACCGACGGAGCAACCTCGGGATATCACCCCAATCACTGCTGGATTGAGTCTCGAAGTCATCCCCAGACACAAAGAAAAAGCGTGACTTCCAATATCTGAAGGATGAAGGTAAGCCCTTGACAATCCTCGTCTTTCTCTTCCAAGGGACTAACTCATAATACCCACACTCCTTGGACTCTTTCAAACGGTATAGATAGGTGAATTCACCCATCCTGATCATATCCCCATTGGAGGCCAACCATATTTGCATACAGTTGATCACAATCCTCCACGAGTTAGGCATGAGTTGCCCGGGAGCAATACCAAAATGAGCCAAAAGTTCCATAAGGAACGGGTGGACGGGAAGCCTAAGCCCGCAAGAGAAGGTTGACTCATAAAAACACACTTCACCCGGAAAAAAGTGATAGGCCCTATCTTTGTCCTTAGGTAGACGGACACGAACCCGCGCCGGAAACTGGAACCTATCCTTGAACCTATTCACAGTTTCGGCGTCCAAAGCATAAAAAGCCCTAACCTCCCGAGGACCAAAGACGGCTGTATCCCCTTCCACTGGGTCGCCATTAGACGACAACCCAGTCTCGAGATCGCTAGACCTAACCTCAGACATCACCTTTCTCCTTACTAAATCCTCGAACCAATTAAGTGATTGACGAAGCAAAGGCAGCAAGTCGCCCAAAACCACTCTTAGACAATTGCCCTCAAACACAAAATTTTCCAAAAACGGGAAAACACCCAAAGACCCCCTAGGCGTGCAAAGAGAAAGGAGATCGATGGGCAAGCTATCCTAACCTCCAAGCTATCAACCATGGAAATATAGAAAACAGAAGGCAAAGAAAGACAACACAAGCTAAATCCCAGAAAAACAAAGACCGACAAAAGAAAAGGGAGAAAAGAAAAAGAGAATCAGAAACTACACAACAGTAGGATAAAAGGAAAAGATAAGGAAAAGATCGGTAGGGAAAAACATACCTCCAATGGCGAAACACCAAGGCACAGCACAACGTTTGGAAGAAGAAGGAAGTCTCGAGAAAAACGCTCGGAGTGTCATTTGGGTGTTTTTGTTTTGCTTTCTGAAAAGTAAAAAGAAATTAGAAGAAGGAGAAGTTTTAAACTTAGGCCAAAAAACGACTGAAAAACCAGCAGGAAACCCAAGAGTCATGCCCTTAACTCCACGGATCAGCACGCGCCACGTGGCCACGTTGCGTGTAGCGCCGCCACTAAGCATTAAATTCGGAACAGAACCCCAAGAGTCACAGACAGCTCAAGAAAACTTTTCATCTTCCGTGATCGTCATGACACGTCACAAACGACCCCAGAACCTGGGGGCAACTGATGGGAATGACGAGATTACATCCCATAGACGAAGCTATCACTAATGACGAAGAAAGCATCCATGACGAAGTCGTCCTGAATAACGAAGAAAACAGTCATCACTGACGAAGGAAGGGGAGTCATTCAATACAGTCAATCAATGACCTGGGCAGTTACCAAATCAACCAGGCAGATCGTTGGGAGCCTCTTAAAAGTCCCATTATTGGACCAGAGGCGTTACCTGGGAAAGCATTAACAACCACAACGGCTAGCCCCTAAAGCCACATGTATAAAGCCCTCACACAGTCAATAGAAGGTACACACATACATTCACACTTTGAGAGAGCACTCTGGTTTTTTATCTTGTTTTGTCGTTATTCTAACTTTGGCATCGGAGGCGTTGTGGCAGGCACCACACCGGTGACCCTTATAGAGCATACATTCACACCAACAAGGGATTCCATCTGCCCACTCTTACTGACGAGCTCGTGCTTCATCAACTGTGATTACACTTGGATTGGCACTTTAGTATAATGTGATTACCTTCTTACTATGATTCTGACATTGTGTGTGTGTGTGTATATATATATATATATATATATGCATGTATAGATATATCTATATATTAACAAACCTACCTACCCATATATGATCAGATGTGTATGTATGTATGTATGTATGTATGTATACACACACACACACACATATTTATATATGTATGTATATGTAGATATATCTATATATAAACAAACCTACCTACCTATATATGATCATATATATATATAGGTATGTTTATATATAATGTGTGCATTTTGTTAGAAATTAAAAAAACTATCAATACTTTTTCAATTCTTGAGAATTTTTTTTTCAAAAAATGATTAATTATTGTGTGCCCTTAGAACACACCTTAGCAAAATCCTATATATATGTGTGTGTGTGTGTGTGTGATAGTGACATTGTATACATACATACATACATACATACATACATACATACATACACACACACACACATATATATATATGTATATATATATATAGTAATGTATGTATAGATACCTGTGAACATATATATAAACAAACATACATGTGAATTCCTATGATGATGATATATGCATTCATCCATAGGTATCAACAATGATATAACAAGCAATCATGGGTTTAAATTGTCTAGCTCTTTCAGTTTTGAAAAGCTTCAGTGTGTGGGTTCTAGAAAAGAAAGCTCAAGAGGTGAACAAGGAGTCTGACCGTGTTGGCATTTTCCTCCTCACTATTGCATCCTTACCAAGCGTGCTACAGCTGTGGTCCCCTTCTTATTTGTTGTGGCACATCTCCCCTGAAAGGTATATCTTGTGTACAAACGAATCAAGTTTGTTAGGAATAATTAGGATATCATTATACGTGCGTAAAGATTAATTACTGTTACGTTAACATAACCCCCTATCTTCTGCATGATAATCGCAATTAATTGTCCTTATCTAGGTCTGCCATGGGTCGTCATTGCTTCTAGGTTTATTACGATGGGGAGCAGTATTTCCATGACTTGCATGGGCTGTCCTATAGAGGCGAGTTAGTGAAGCAGAAGTTCATTGAGTTGAAATGCGGAACACACTTGAGAAAAATGCACCAGAAGATAATGGAAGCTCTAGGGTTGGACAGGGAGTTACATAAGATATCTATCGTGTACTGTGACCCCCAGCTACTTGTGAATACTCAGGTTTTCTACAACTCAAATCCGTTGGGTTGCGATGTTGACGTGGACATGATGTGGACAATGATTAAGCGGACCCCCCAGTTCATAGCGTCTGACCTGTATGTAACTGTTGAGGCTGTTGGTTCCATGCTGGTGCAAGTTCGTAGCATGGCAGTGAGGTGGAAGAGCCATACTCATCTCTGCTTGACGTGCATCCTTCCTTTGCCGATGCCACGCCTTTGCCCTACAACACTCAACCATGTAATGCGGTTGATGATTTGGACAACACCAAAGAAGCCGAAGTGTTGGTCGCCACCCAGACACATGATGTGGGAGGGTCTAATCACGCATATGAACATGTCCAATCCTATATGGATGAAGGACTTGATATTGATTCCAGTCGAGATATGTACGAAGAGTTCATTGATAATGATGGACTGATGGACAATCCAGAGGTCTTAGATAAGCTACAGGTCGAATAGAATGAGAAGGCTTGCCCTAATACAGTTTCTATCCCAGAATGGTTCACATCAAACACATGGGACAATATTAATAACCCATCACCTTCATTAGGTACAGGACAACTTACAAGTTAGCATAAAGGTGACCAATCGTCGAAGGGGATTTTATTCAAGAATAAAGCCTCCGTTTAGTATGTGTTGACCCTTTACTCTGTGGAGCATAATAAGCAATACAAAGTCATCAAATCTGACACCAATAGGTTGGTGGTGCGGTACATACATGAGGCATGTCCATGGTCAATTTGGGCTGTTTGCAGCAAGAAGCACGAGATGTGGGCGATTAGTAAATGTAAGGGTCCCCACAATTGCACATCCCTCCAGGTAGAGACCGATGGACAGATGATGGATTCAAGGTTCATTTCCATTGCACTTGAGCTGTATGTATGAGAGGACATAACCCGATCCATAAAGGACATGCGTAGCATGTTGCATGTGAAGCATGGGCATGATGTAACTATGTACAAGGTTTGGGAAGCCAAACAGAAGGCAGTTGCGCATATTTACGGGGATTTTGATGAGTCATACATGGAATTGCCACGGTTTCTAGCGGCATTGTCCGATGCAGATTCGGACACTGTAACTTTGTTAAAGTGCGACCCTCGTGTCCCCTGGACTTATATATTCAATTCCATGTTTTGAGCTTTCGGTCCGTGTATTAAAGGGTTTAGGCATTGCAAGCCGGTGATAAGCATAGATGCAACTCACCTTTATGGCAAGTACAAAGAAAAGCTGTTGATAGTAATGGAAACAATGGTAACAACGAGGTTTATCCACTCATGTTTTCCATTGTTAAAAGCGAAAGCACGGAGACATGGGGATGGTTCATGGCATGCCTACTGACCTATGTTATAGAGCTGACTAATTTGTATATAATCTCCGACAGGCATCATGAGATACAATCATGCTTTGATGGCACCATTAGCGGCTACTTGGAAGTGCCTTTAACCCATCACCGGTATTGCCTCTGCCATTTAGTAAGCAATGTTAACACTAACTTCAATAGTGTGGCGTTGAAGAACTTGGTATGGAAGGCAGCCATTGCGAATCAAGTTAGGAAGTTTGAAAACACCATGTATTGCATCAAGAATGTCAATTCGGATGCGTACAACTATCTTATGTCTGTACCTCAAGAAAAGTGGACACTTGCACATGGCCATGAGCATCGATATGGGGCAATGACAACCAACCTGTCAGAGTGCTTTAATGGGGTATTTAAGGGCGCACGTAGCTTGCCCATAACCGCAATGGTGAAGTTCACATTTTACAAGGTGAACTCATACTTTGACGATTGTCGAAACAAAACCCTAGAGCAGTTGGAATAGGGGCAACAGTGGTGCAAATATGCGTATGACAAGTTTGAGGAAAATCAAGAGAAGGTGAAGCTCCATATGGTTAGAAGGATGAGCACGCAACAACGCTTATATACAGTGGAGACACAGTCTTTACTGTTGTCTACTTGCGGGGGAGCTCACACCCATAGGGTTTCTCTCATGGACATGACATGCACGTGTGGGAAATGGAAAGCAAACAAGATCCTCTTTTCACACTTAATAGCAGTTTGTGCCAAGTACAACCATGATGCAATGGAGTATATGGATCATTTCTACTGCGTGTCCGAACAGTATCACAGCTATGAGCCGATTTTCCAACCACTAAAAGATAGGTTAAAATGGCTGGAGCCGGAAATGAGATGGATAACGAGGATAGGGAGTTGCCAACCTCTTTGTGGATTGAGAACAGACCAAAGTTAAAGTGTGGGTTGTGTTGCCAAGAGGGTCATAACTGTCGTAGGTGTCCGACTCGAAATGTGGAATCAACAAGCCGTGGTGCTACATAGCAGGTAACAATTACAAGTCATAGTAACGAGAGGGGATATATCATAACTTATTCTTCTTTAGTGTTGTCAATCATTCATACAAGTCATAATTTATTCTTACAAGTCATGTATTGCAACCTCTTTATGGATTAAGATTCCTGTAGTAATGTGTAGATTGGAACCATGATACTAAAAGATGGTTTTAAAAGACGAGTAAAAGATGCGGTATTGATGTATTTTTCGTTGTACTTATGTAGATATGGGATTTGTGGCAAAGAGATAGTTGTTGTGGTCCTAGTTGAACTCAAATCTCTTTTTGTAAACTATGAGAAAACATCATAGATATGTAAATGGTTGTACTTACATTGGGAACAACTTGGTTCAATGGTTTCAAATGTATAATGGCTCTTTATTTCCTTTGTAGATTGTATGGATGATTTTCTTATTCATGTGGTTGTTTAATGAAGGGATGATTTGGTTATGGATGTGGTTGGAATTGTATGGATGATTTGATCATGGAAGTGGTTGGAACTATATGGATGAGTTTTTGATGGAAGTATGGTTGGGACAATCAAGTTCAATTTTATGATGAATAAACAGGGAAAATGCATGGGGGCGAACAGTCACTACATGAGTTAAGGTTTAAGGCTTAGTAAGCATGCTTCAAATAACTCAATATCTATGATGTTGAGTTACATTTAAATAACCCGATTATTATAAAATCGAGTTATTTACAACACCATTCTAGACACTTGGATCCCTCCTAGATTGCACCTGGATCAGTCCAAAGTTTTGGGTTGGATGTGTAGGGGCAACAAGTAGTAACTCGATCCTTCAGTAATCAAGTTACATTGCAAGATACCTGATTATTACAAAATCGAGTTTCATTGCGTTTTATTGCATATAACTTGATCATTATACCATCGAGTTATGCATAACACACTTCTGGACACTTGGATTCCTCTTGGATTGCACCTGGATCAGTCCAAAACTCTGGGCTAAATGCGTATGGGAAACAGGGAATAACTTGATATCTTCGTAATCGAGTTAAGTTGCAAGTAAACCGATTCTTTTATAATTGAGTTATATTGAGTTCTTTTGCATGTAACTTGATTTCCCAATAATCAAGTTATTCACAACACACTTCTAAACACTTGGATTCCTCCTGGATTGCACCTGGATCAGTCCAAAATTTTGGGCCGGATGCGTATGGGAAATAGGGAATAACTCGATATCTATGTAATTGAGTTAAGTTTCAAGTAACCTAATTCTTTTATAATCGAGTTACATTGATTTCTTTTGCATGTAACTCGATTTCAGAATAATCGAGTTTTTCACAACACATTTTTGGACACTTGGATTCCTCTTGGATTGCACTTGGATCAGTCCAAAACTGTGGGCTGGACGCATATGGGAAACAGGGAATAACTCGATATCTTCGTAATCGAGTTAAGTTGCAAGTAACCCGATTCTTTTATAATCGAGTTACATTGAGTTCTTTTGCATGTAACTCGATTTCCCAATAATCGAGTTATTCACAACACACTTCTAGACACTTTGATTCCTCCTGGATTACACCTAGATCAGTCCAAAATTCTGGGCCGGACGCATATGGGAAACAGGGAATAACTCGATATCTATGTAATTAAGTTAAGTTTCAACCCGATTCTTTTATAATCGAGTTACATTGATTTCTTTTGCATGTAACTCGATTTCAGAATAATTAAGTTATTCACAACACACTTCTGGACGCTTCGATTCCTCTTGGATTGCACCTGGATCAGTCCAAAATTGTGGGCCGGATGTGTAGGGGAAACAGGGCATAACTCGATATCTTAGTAATCAAGTTACTAAGTAACTCGATAACTGTAAAATCGAGTTATGTGAAAGTTATGCCTTAACCCACAATGATATAAGTTCACCATTTTTGTAGAATCTACAGAAATCGGTTCTCCCTCTTTTCGATTGCTCTTGACACATTTGGTTGGAATTGAAGTTTTCCTGCGCAAATTCTTCGAAGACTTTATGTGGTAAGACTCTTTTAACCGTTATTGTATTTTGAAATTGCACATAGTGGTGCGTTATTCTCCAATTTTTGTTCTGAATTATGATGAAATTTGGTGTTTGGCTTTGAAATGCTTAATGGGTTAGGTAGTATGAATGTTGTTTGCTTGTGTACTACTCTGTAGTTGCGAAAAGTACATTAGATTTTGTTGAAACTAAAAATCTGGAGCTGATAATGCATGCTTAGCAATTTGGGGATTTCATGATTGTAGGTGCAAATGTCAGAATTGGTTAATGGGCCCTTGTGTATGATTGTGGGTGTAACAGATTGTGAATACTTTTTAAAATATTAATTAAATATTTTTTATTTTTATTATGCGTGTCTATGCATCTTGCTCTGTAGGATTAGAGTGTGGATGTTGTGTTTATCTCTTCGTAATACAGTTGTTGGTTCTATTTTTTTGTGAGCTGATTGTGTTTCCACTACTGACCACCAGTTAGTTATGTCTCTGAGGAGGACTAAGAGGGGAAATTCCAAAGCTGAATTTGAACTTGAAGTGGCATTTAATCGATTAAGGTTCCATAAGCATGCAAATGAGCAAACCTTTGAAACCTTGATTCAGTATAAGCGTATCTGGGGAGAGAGGCAAATCAATCTAGATGAATTGCATCCTTCTGTCCGTGAGAATCTATAGTCTAGGCATTGGCTGTCTTTGTGTACAAACATACAACCCCCTCCAGCTGACTTGATTTGAGAATTCTATTTGAATTTCTCGATGCATGAGGATGTTTCCTATGGTCACAGAGTGACATCGTGGATACGTGGTGTACCGTTTACAATAACTAGGCAGGTAGTATCCGATGCTCTTGATGTACCTATAATTCGTAGGCCTACTTATCCATACTCTGAGTCTCCTCGTATTGATGATGTTATGGATGTTCTTTGTGGAAGATTAGTCACTCGGGGTTTTGACCCAAGAATTAGCTCAAGTGAGTTAATTGAGCTTAATTATATCTTCTTTGGGATAGCTTGTCACAACATCTTCCCTATCTCTCATGTCCATACAATCCATATAGACAGGTGTTTCTTTCTTTACGCCTTCGTCACCGATAGTTCCATTTGTTTTCCTTCCCTTTTCATTGAAACCATTGTGGAGGAGCGTAGGAGCAAGTATGAGAGGCATGGTTTGTTCTTTCCAGTTTTCATCCATAGGGTCCTCAAATACTTAGGATTAGAGAACTTTCCTTCCCAAGAGTTGGTCCACATCCTTGCCCCCATAGGAGCCAAATTTTTGAAATAGCGAAGTGCCCAAAAAAGTTTGTCGACCCCAGTGTTGGTTCATCCAAGAGACCACGAGTACGATCTACTACTAGAGATATTCCAGATGAGGACATGCATGCGGATCCCATAGCTGCTGTTGCCGAGGATGGTGATGATGAGGTAGATGTTGACACTGTTGCTGTAGCGCATACATGCCCTCCTCCTCCCTTTCTTCGTGCTATGATGGAGACCGTTATAATGACTCAGGCAGCCCATGGGCAGCTTCTAGATGGTCTTCTTGCCGAGGTTACAGCTTTGCGAGCGGACTTAGCTGACTATAGACATCCTGTTCCACCTTCTTTACCATCTAACTCTTGATGATTGCCTTTGGCAATACATAACAGACAGGGGAAGTAGGGATTGTAGCTTAGGGGGGAGAGTAGTTTTTGTAGCTTCCGTAGATTATATGAAAGTTATTTAAAGTGATTTTCAAGTATTTGTATATTATTATATGTACTCTTCAAGGTCCACAAACATGATTTTAATTTTATGATAATATGACCATATTCACAACGTGTGATGACTTTTATATTGAATGATCCTTTTCTTTATTTTTTTCCTTCAACTGGAATGTGGATAAGGTAACCTCACTGATAACATATGCTTATTTGAAGAAAAACTATAATCATTGAAATGATAACAGAAAGGAACCTATCTCATCAAATGCATTATTGGTTACCTCTGCAATGGCTATACCAAAAAAATAAGGACAAAGTTTAGCTACAAAATTGGTTGTAGCCTTGGGCTACAAACTTACTTAATATTTTTTTATTAGATGTGAATTTTGACAAATCCACCATTGGATTACATCTTCTTCTTATATTCTTCATACTTGCAAAATTTCAAGAAAATTAAAGATCAATAGTTATGTCATCAATAAATTTTTTAAATTGCAAGTTTTTGTAATTTAAAATTATGCAAAAAATATAAACTTATAGATCATATAGTAAATGATATCCGATTGACACAAAATTTAATATGTGTATTAAAGGCGTAAAAAACATGCAATTCAACGGTTAGATTTTCAAAATATGTTATAGTATTTATTTTATTGAATGAGTTTGTAACTTTAAGCTACAATCAATTTTGTAACTAAACTTTGTCCAAAAAATAAAAAGAGATCATAAAAGAAGATTAAATAGATACTAGCCTCTGAGCACGCACATGCTCAGAGGCTCTTCTATTTTTTGGGTAAGGGTTAAAATTGAGAGACTGATACGTGGGACATACTGATACATGGCTTGCATTTTTGGATTGGGATTTGGATGCTACTACTAATTTTTACAATAGTGAGTATCCAATGACTTTAAAATTGACAGACTATCATTATCAATACTTATATTGTATTTTATAAGGTACGTAACAATTTTTATGGAGTTGTAAATTAAAGCCGACTTTTGTTAAAAGAAATGCTCTTGAAAAGATCCTAAAATTTAGTAACTACCCATCCACATTTTTATTATATTTTTTTTCTTCCTTTTTGGTGTTGTTGATGTTGTTATTTTTTTCAAATTTTATGTATGGTAGTTATCATTTTTTGTCTAATCCTAAAATGTCATTTTTTAATCCTAAAATTTAGCCATTTACCACACATCCATAACATAAGTCAATTAAAACTTAAATTTTAAATTTTATGGCATGAGATACACGCTATTTTTGGTGTTGTTGTTCTTTTAAAAAAACAATTAATAACATTTATCAATTTTTACGCACTAATACACGTTATACTTTTGGTAAACGTTATATAGATTTATTTTAATAATTAGTACCTATGTTTCCTGTTTCCTGTCACTGATTATCCAAAAGTATATATGTTTCCACTTCTCCATCCATATCCTTATATTTAGGCACTAACATATTTGATTTTGAAAGAAAATAAAAGGCTAAATTCTAGGGAAATTTAAAACATTAAGGTAGGGAATTGGTGTGACCCTATCCTTATTTAAAAGTTTATCAAAAAAAGAAAAACTTCATGTTTAAAAAACTCCCATGTTCTATCCATGTACTATTTAAAAAAATCCCACCGTTTAAAAAAAGTTTCAAAACTATTTTCTTTTGTAAAAAAAACATCTGACGTTTTCCTTTTTTATTTATTATTTATTTTTTATTCTCTTCTATATTTTGGGGAAAAAAAGGACTCCTACTATAAAGCCACTACTATAACTTCTCCATCCATATCCTTATATTTAGGCACTAACATATTTGATTTTGAAAGAAAATAAAATGCTAAAAAAATTTTATAAGAAAAAGAAAAACTACACGTTTAAAAAAAATCCAATGTTCTATCCATGTACTATTTAAAAAAATCCCACTTTCTATCCCACGTTTAAAAACTACCCGACCACCCTTTTTTTCTCAAATTCAAAGTTTAAAAACTACATGTACTGTTTTAATACTAAAAGCTAGCCACTTACTACATATCCATAACAAAGGTGAAAAAGAGTTTAAATTTCAAATATATTTATTTTACGGTGAAAAAGAGTTTAAATTTCAAATTAAAAAGAGTTTAATTTTCAAAGATATCAATTACCCTTAAAATCGAGAAAATGTATGTAACATTTTTTATGGAGTAGTAAATTAATAATTATAAAACAAATGTAAATTGAATTTCACATAGAATTGTACAAATGATAAATATAACTTATGATACAACAGAAATTTGTTTACAAGGATGATAGATAACAACCACTTCATGTGACGTTTCAATTGGGTAACTATTAATACGATACATCAAATATATAATAATACCCTCTAAAAAAAGTGGCATAAATTACATTTAAAAAAATAGCGTACATTACATGGAAAAACTTGTTTACATAATACCCTTAAAAAGAAATTATCATAAATTACAATAGAAAAAATGTAGCATAAATTACCACTTCAAGCATCTTAATTCCCTTAAAACCCAACCCCAAATTGACCAATCATGCACACATTCGCTCCAGCTTGCAATGCCTCCATAAATTCCTTGGTCTCAGACCTTGTAATTGCACCCAAATTGTTCACCAAATCTATAACCCAAAAACTAGAAAAAGTGTTAGCAATTTAAAATTACATTAAATATTACGTTATTGGACCAAAATAGAGAAGAATAATATATAAGTACCTGCACGCATAAGTAGAGAGAGTCCCGTTGAATCGAATCTTATCCAATACCTACACATGTAAATGCAAAACCAATCAGTCTTAATTCTCATCCAAGTTGCTTAATTCCCTTAATAAAATACCGTAAATTCCAAAAAAAAAAAAAACACTAAAAAAAGTAGTTTACCAATATTCTTTTTCAAGCAGCCATTTCAAGCACAAACCCTCCTATTTAAAATCTCGAAGTCAACCACGATAATAAGCCACCGTGAAAAGATAGAACTTAAAAAGTTGTTGGAGTCTCTGACAGTAAATGTCTTCAATCTAAAGAAAAATAAAGGAGGATGTAGAGCTAAATTAAATGTCTTCAATCTAAAGAAGAGTGAGAGATAGAAGGTGAGATAGAAACTAGCAGTGTACGTGAGTTTGTGGGTCTTAAAGTGTAGGGTTTTTCATTTACATATTTATCCACATTACTTGAAAACTTGTAGGTGGGTATGATGAGGGTATTTTGGGCAATGTATTAGTGAGAGTTAGAGTTGCATTTTTACTAGACTGTCCTTTAGTTTTGTCTCTACTTGAACATAGGGGTGTAGGGGCATTTTTGAACTAAAATATGAGGAATCCAAACAGGAGAAGCTCCTTAAATAATAGTATAGATAACAGTGAGGTCAAGATAATAAACACTGTGATAATAAATACCGTGAAGTTTAATGTTTTGTGAAGGACCAAACACAATTAAACAGATATAATAGTGAGCTCAAGCCACCAACATCAAAGTTCTGAGAGCAAAGTGATGCTTTTAACCTCTAAATGTTTATGGGACGCGATTGTTTGAGAGCTCAGTTTCATGGTTCAAGATGGCTTTACCATTTGCAATCCCTTCTAACTAGCAGTCATGGATTATGGGAAGAGCGTTTTGACTAGCATCCTTGAAAATGACCAACAATAATAAACACCCTGATGTTTAATGTTTTGTGAAGGACCATGCACAATTAAACAAATATAATAGTGAGCTCAAGCCACCGACATCAAAGGTTTAATAGATTTCAAAGTTAGTTCTAGTTGGGCTTCACTTCAGACTAGCAAGTCTTTGATTTAGCTGCCATGATCGAACATATTGACCACGATGTTTGATTGAATAGTCGAGTAAATATGTATTCCAAATCTGCAGTGTCACATTAATTGGCTACGATTACAAGAGATATTTTAGTGTTTCAAGCTGTGGGGCTGCGTAATTTGTAAGAGTGATGGTTCTGAGAGAAAAGTGATGCTTTTAATGTTTAATGTTTAATGACCAAAGATAATAAACACCGTGATGTTTAATGTTTTGTGAAAGACCAAACACAATTAATTAATTAATATAGAGAAATTTCAGCGTGAAAGACCAAACACAATTAATATAGCGAAGTTTCAAGATGAACAAGTTCGAACTTTGAAAGCACGTCACCAGCCTGCTGTTGTAGCACCAATTATAGTCATATAAAACTCCTTTAATGATAGATAACAACCGCCAACAGACGCGGCTGTTTAGCCAAGTCATGTTTGCAATTTTACACGTGCTGCTCAACAGCTCGACACTGTTTCACACCCACACTCACGTGAATACACAGTTGTGCAATTGGATGCATAGATGTCCCATTTACATCTAATGTTGCAACTACTGCCCACCTTTGATGTGACATTGGGAACATTTAAAATCCTGTTTATATAGTGTTTTTCCAGCCTGTATTGATATACCAAGCCCTAATAATTGAAATTGTAATGCTTGGACCATGAAATGAAGTTATAAATGCACCACAATAATGATCTTCTTTCTATCCCACTAACTTCGTAGATTGACAAAGTTATGAGTCGCAACGCCTCAACATCAAATCATACAATGCAAAACAAGTTTGGATCTACTTCAACAAATGGATCATCACAAGTTCCAACAGATCAACAACTACAGACATACACACACCACTATGGAGGGAAATGAGTTGGAAAGAAGAGAGATTTCGTTAATATGCCAATATACACGTATGAGAGTTTTGGAAGCGTCGAGCACATCATGGTTGGCAAACCTACAAAACTAAGTACAAATACCACCGCAATAGAGTTCACCGTTGTAGAACCATCATGGTCAACCCTATACAAGAAGAGGTGTGAGTTGGAGGTGTATTATCGATGGCACGGGTTACGAGTTCCTAAAGCATGCTTAGCCGAGTTACCTAGAGATGAACTTACCAACATACTTGCTCATCTTGAACAAGAGAACAATCAAATGCAAAGGCGATTAGACCGTTTTCACGGAATCCAAAAAGCTAGAAAGTATCTAAAGGGGAAGGTGCAAGAGCGAGCCATCAAGTCTATTAATAAAATTACTGCGTTAGATAATGAAAGAGATATTTCAGACTTCTCAGATTCAAGCAATGATGATTTCCAAAAATTTCTACCTACGAACATTAGACGTTGTTGTTAATATCTACACATTCTGTGCAATACAGAATGTTGTTGTTAATGTCTAACAAATGATGATTATGTACGTTCAACTTTTGCAACTCTAAAGATTAACTATTCATTAGTTTTGGCTAAGTTTATATGAAATCAGTTTCTCATTTTTTCCCTGCTATTCTTTGTTGCTACATATGATTCTTGTGCTTTGGTTGGACAATGTCCTCTGCTTTGTAATGTAGGAAAAACCTTAGGAAGTGAAATGCCACCAGTTAGATATGTTGATGTTTCCAATATTCTGTCTGTGTAATTTGAAATGTTACACACATAACACACAACCCAAATTAGATTTATTGCACATTACTTGTAGGAAAATTTAATAGATTTAATACATACAGACTCATCCAAACCATATAGACCAACCACACATATGATTCAATAATATAAATAATTCATTTATATGATTTATTTAAGTCGCTGTATCATATACCCATATTCGTGTTTCTTAGTTTTGCCAGTATACTACTTTATATAGATACATTACATACAAACTCATCCAAACCAGACTAACCACTCATTTACTGAAAATCCATATGGCTCACACAACACACTGTCACAACGATATTTGGTTTACTTAGAAATAAGGTAAAAGCTTAAAAGCCTGATCAACCTCTAAAATGTTTCATGTTTTGGTTATTGGTTTGCTGTAGCATTGTTCTAAAGCTCCTTAATGTTGCAATTGTAATGATCGGAAGCCATTGATGTAAACCTTGGAAGCATAGTTTTCTTCATATAATTTTACATTGATGTTTAGACAATGTAACTAAATTTTGTACCTACAAAGACTCCTTGAAAAGTTTCTAAGGGAATATGGAGATAAACTCTCTAGTGTTGCTACACTTACTACTCGTAATAGTAGCATTTGGCAAGTGAGGTTGGAGAAGGTTAACACAACTCAGCACTGTTCAGCCAAGTCATGTTCGCAGTTCTGTATATGCTGCTCAACAGCTCGGCACTGTTGAACCCTGTCTAGTTATATCATCCACACTCATGTGAATACACAGATATGTAACCTTTTGCAATGCACTGTTTTCAAGGATGTAGATGATTCCTCAAAAGTTTAAGCAAAATTTTTGGGGTGAGCTATCCACCATTGCTACACTGATGTTTGCAGTTCTGCATGTACCACTCCACAGCTCGGTACTGTTGAACCCTAACTACAAGTACCCATCCACACTCATGTGAATACACAGATGAGCAACCCTTTGCAATGCACAATTTTCGAGGAGGCAGAGCATTCCTGAAAATTTTATGCATCAATTTTGGGGGTGAGCTGTCCACCATTGCTACATTGATATTCGCAGTGTTACCTGTGCTGCTCAACAGCTTCGCACTGTTGAACCCTGTCCAGTTATATCACCTACATGCATATCAATACATAGATATGCATCTTTTTGCAATGCACCATTTTCAAGGATACAGAGCATCCCTGAAAAGTTTATGATACATTTAACACAGCTTGACATTGTCTCCTCAAGTCATGTCAGATGAAGCACAGAAATGCTGAATAGTCTTCACGTGAATAAATACACAACCTCTTTTGTAGTACACATCACCAGCTCGCTACTGTAGCACAAGCTATATCCATATCAAACAGTTGCCTTAGCGAACCATATGCACCAATAGACACCACTGTTCAGCCAAGTCATGTTCGCAGTTTTGCATGTGCTGCTCAACAGCTCACTACTGTAGAATACACTGTCGAGTCATATCATCTTTATTCACGTGAATACTTGCCCTTGCAAAACTCCTATATAAAGTCCCATTTACATCTACCCTTGCAAAACATCTACACATACTAATCTGAAGTCACATTTTCCAATGTCAATGCGCAATTGGATGCTACCTTGTTTTCCAGATAACTATAGAAGAGAGAGAGATTCTGATGAGAGGGAATACTATGCCGGACTATAACGGGAGTGGAAGTTTCACGTGAACGAGTCCAACACTCTACACGATGATCTCGTGCAACTTAGAGCGCCTCTTGTTGACTGTGTCTCACTCACATTGCCATGGTGAAACATGCACCAATATGAGCGTGCCGTGGCTATAATAAAAAAATGGAACAATCTTATGATACTTCGTAGGTGTAGGTATCACATGCTACAACTTGCAAAAGAGCTGGCCGCCACAACCAACAGGCAACTCACCTCACTGGAATGTAACAATGTCGTTAACTACGAGGACTACTTGTTGGAATGAATGCCTATGTGGTGTGTGTATTATGTTTACGAGTTATGTTAATAATGTTAGTAGCGTTACTATTCGATATGTAATGTATGCATATTGGTGGCATGGTGTAAGAATATTTAAGTTTTCTGTGTTATGCCATAGGTGCATATTGAAAAACATCATGTGTGGGAATATTTAGCTTTTATGCGTTAAGTGAGAATAATCAAGATTAAGAATAATCTGCATGCTCCTCACAATCAATAATAAGGTTTACATAGTACAAATGCAACAACAGTAACACACATACATCTAAAATATAATTAAGGAAAATAGTTCTCCAACAAAGTCCAATTACATCACGACATGATTACTATTCATCTGACATCTCCATGTCTGATTGGTAAATGGGATCAACAAGAAGTGATTGCATGTATTGTGCGTGCTCGTACAACTTTCACTCCACTACTCTCAAATCTCGACTTGGGTCCGATATCGATTAAAACGTATCTTCATTCAATTATTTTCTTCTCTTATACAGTTCAATACTTTACGAAGTTCATCGATCGTGTCTCTTGGCATCTGCGATGTGAGTCGTCGAGGCACTGGCAACTTATAACCAACCAACTCATTAAAAAACATTTCTTGCTCACGGAGTAACCAAGCCCACTCCTGTCTCATGGTATTGTGAACCCTTGCACTATTTCGCAGATTTGGATTGATTGGATAGCTGAACTCATCTTCCCCCAATGCCCAGTAACAACCCATAGCAGTGAACACATCGCAAGGCCTATAGATGAAAGGGTTGCCAGAACTAGACATTGACATTGAATACAATAACATCAAATGATCAAGTTAACAGTATGCATCAACTATCGGTAAATAATGTAATGCTACATAAGATGGTACATGATAAAGACATTCATAAATTTGTGTACTATTACATGCTAAAATGAAATATTAACACTCACATTTGACCATAAATATTAGATGTTGTTGTTAATGTCTACATGTTGTGTGCAATACAAAATGTTGTTGTTAATGTTTGACCAATGATGATTATGTACATTCAACTTTTGCAAATCTAAAGATTTTCATTTTTTGTCAATAAAATTTACACCACCAAAGACCCAATATAACCCAATGTACATACATAACACTCATCACCCAAAAAATGTACACACATAACACTCATCACCCAAAATCACACCAATGTACTCACTTCACACTCATTCAACCAAAAAAATAAAAATTCAGTACAATATCAAATTAAAATACCATTGCCATAAAATTCTAGTGTGAGTTTTTTACCTGAGGTGATATAAATTTCAGTTGAGTCTGGAAGCAGCTGTGGAGCAGAGTGGAATTTAGTTCAGACGGAAAGCAAGACACTCTGAATGGGAGAAGAAGTGAAGCTATAATACAAGAATAACTCGATTTAAAGGAATGCGAGCTTGTTTTATAACTCGACATTAAAGTAATCGAGTTATATTAAAACAACAGAAAAGGCTACGCCTGACGCCAAGATAGTCTGAAATAGCTATAACACTATATAACTCGATTTTAAGATAATCGAATTATTCAGGGATTTAAAAAAAAAAAAAAAAAATGCCACGTTGGCTGGCCAGCATGGCAAAAATCTCCACTAAACTCAATTATGCAAGCATCGAGTTCTTCACAAAACTCGACTTTGGTATTATTGAGTTACAAAAGATAGGCATTTCCCTAATTAGTTTGAGAAAGAGGATAAAAGGCTGGATTTTTTGCGCAAAAAGGGCATTTGCCCATTTTGGCTAAATATACAATGATCATTCAATGCCTTAGGAGTACGCAAGAGACAAGAATCCTAGATATAGCACTTGGGACTCTTCTACCCCTTTTGTTGTGAAGGTAAATATTGGTGCAACTATCAGTGAGGAGAGATCGTGTATAGTAACAGTAGTCATACATCATAAAATAAGAGCATCATCGCATGGACATAATTAACGTAGACCAAGACCCTCTAGAAGTTGAAGTCAGGGTAACACAATTATTGGCACCAGAGCTACGAAATTGGGATTCAAGTATGTCAATTGCAAAGAGACGCTATTATTGTGATTACAACACAACAAAACTCCACGTACTATCCTCACTATGCAATTAAACATATTGTTGATGACACCAATTTGTGCTCTTAGACTCCCGAAAATGCTAGTGCTCTTAGAGTTGAAAGTTCCTACGTTTGATGAGATTTTTTGAATTAGTAGTTGTATAGGATTTTCATTTTATTTTATATAAGTTATGGGATTTGTTGAATTAGTGTTATAAGGATTTATTTAAAATATAATAAATATTCTAATCTTCTTATCAATTATTTATATTAGTGAAAATTGATATAGTTGTGTGAAATTATTGACATTGTAGTAGGACTAAACTTGAGTATTTTTATTTATTTATTTCTGGTTATAAGCTAGCAATTCCTTATTTATAAAATTATTATATATTTATTTTTTTTACATTAATAATTAATAATTTACGATGTCACACTTCGACCATCAGTTCGACCCCGGTTGGATTAGAAAACCAAAAATCAGTACCTTTTTCAGTTTTATGTTTGTTCCAGTTTTTAAAACTATTTAATAAAGAAAGATAAGCTTCACAGGGTCTGATTGGAAGAAAATGAGAAGGTTGGGCCGGGTTACGCTATTTGGACCATTAGTTTTTATTTAGGACCCAAAGTAGGGACGGATACAGAGTTAGGGAATGCGAAAGTATAAGAAAAAAGAATCATGAAAATCCAAATAAATATCTATTTAATTTTAACAAAATATTAACAAAGACAAAAAAAAAAAAAAAAAATTATTACTTTTGTAACGCATTATAATCAAGGGAGTCAATATCATACTGGTAGTCATATCGATTTGGTCAAGGAAATTAATAAAATGTTTTGATATTGGTTAATGTTGGTGTACCGTTTTGGAATTACTGATATGGTGACACTTGTAAAGTTTGTTGAGGGGTATGTTATCATCATTTGTTTATTCATCTTCAACGTTTGAAGTTTAGTTCGTCCATATTTGTTCAATTTTTGAGTTCTCATCACTTTTTCCTCTTTGTTGTATCATTTGTGTTAATCACTAATGAATTGGCAATGGGAGATTCTTGATTAGATCTTACAAAGTTTGGACTTCGTTGCTAAGGTTTTTCGTTGGTATTTGCATTCATATCAAATTTCAATGATGTGATATTTTTTGTAAATGTTTTTATATATATTTTTGTTAATTTTGGAATAGTGCAGCAAAAAGAATTAATATACCATATTAGATTGTGTATATATTTTTTTTCTTCCATACCTTTTTGTCATTTGAAGGTGCATAAAAAATCTTAGCAACTATATAATTTTCAAAACCATTCTTTAGATTGAATTCATTCAAATAAAGTAGGAAAATCCTTCTTTTTTTTTTTTTTCCAAATCATGTGGGATTCCTTCTCCAATATCAATAGTTTTACAATAATTTAAATAAGTTGTACCTTAGTTTGTTTTTCAGTAATATCTCTTGTAGATTTATTTAGGATTTTCTTGGCATCTTGATCAAAATTCACAAAATTTGTTTTGTCAGTTGCATAAAAAACTTCAATTTGAATTTTGTATCTAAAGTAGTTTGCAGTTGTATAAATATAGTAGATATAGTGAGATGAATAAATTATAAATATTTGGAGAGTATGTAGTTGATGTGAGTGCCTCTAACCTTGGGATAGAAAAATTTGTTTTTGTTTCACATTTTGCACACCAAAATGATTCTGCTTGTAGTTTGACATTCCTTTCACAAAGCATGCACGAAATGTAATACCAACCCATTGTTGTATCAATATTACTTATTGTTGCAATACTCTAGTAGTTCGCATCTTGCAACGAACTTTGAAATTAATATGCATTTTTTTTAATGTAAATAAAATGATGTATTATTATTATTATTATTATTATTATTTAATGTAAATGATGAGTATAATTTGAAATGATTATCAAACCGGTTTCGTAGGATCTCATTCAATGCATTTTATCTTTACTATTGTCTTCATATTCTTTAAAGATAAATTCTCCTATGAAAATTATTTTGCATGTATTTTTGGTATTTCTTGTATAGGATCATGTTTTTGACCATTCCTATCATTGAATTTTTTTAAAGAAAATATTAAGTAAATGAAATTTTGTGAGATAGTATATGCTATTTATTAGACTTATTTGTTATTATAAATTTTAGAAATATGCACTTGTCAATTATTTCAGCAACCTCAGGGTTCTCAAGATTTATATATATTTTTGTTGCATTGGTCAATGACAAAGAGAATTTGTTTGCCTAAATTGCATAGAACATTATTAATAGACAAAAGCGTATTGAATTGAAATTGGGGAAAAATGAAGACATGATTTCATGAGAATGAGATTTTCTAGAAGTATCATCTATACATGGGGGAGGAGGAAGAGAGTTTGTAAATGGGTAAGAGTTTTGGTTTTGATTTACACGTGGGGAGGGTCAAGTTTGGGTCATAATGTGTAAGGTAATAATTGGGCTTTGATTTTTCATAAGGTTTGATCTATTTTTAAAAGGTAGTTCATTTTGTAGAGAATAACTTTTGGTCTAATAGTAAAAAGAAGTTACTATGATCTATTGGGTAACAGTAAAAAAAACTTAATAAAAAGAGGTAGAAAAAGGCTAAATTTATATAATAGTAAAAAGAAGTTACTATGATCTTTTAGCTAACAGTAAAAAAAACTTAATAAAAAAAGGAAAAAAAAGGCTAAATCACATATTTCATACTATGAAATAAAAGTATGTCCAACTCTTTGACTGTCTTCCACTTATTGATAGTGCGACATTAAGACATAGTGTGAGCAAGTGTGTATGCATGTGTGTTGGTGCAAATACAATAATAATGGAAATAACACAATGAGAAACTGAATAATACTTCTGAATATTATTAACATAAAGAAAAAAATTACACAACACTATTTGGACTGAGGCGCGACACTCGCTCTCTTTAAGAAGATTCAAGTTCTTGGTTGGCTAAACTTTGTAAATTTTTGATACCTCCACCCTTCACCTCCCCCTTGCACACGTATCTAGCCCAATATATGAGACAATTCATGTTAGCCCATTAATTACAACAATTAAAAAGAATAAAATAGTCTATTTCCTTTTCAATGTGGGATTAAACATTTTCACAACTCCTCATCTTCCATATTCACTCCCACATCTTTACATTTATGTT
>JAOXJQ010014239.1:0-10003 GCA_025762765.1 Quercus bicolor | reverse complement strand
ATTCATTGTGTTGGGCTTTTTGGACCAAGGCTTGTAACAACAAGAATTTGGTTACTAAATTGTGCCCCTACAATTGGTGCCGTTTATGGGAAAGAAATTAAGTGTAGTAAGTACGACGGTTAGGCATGGCAGAATTAGGTCCACACCAGTAGAATCCCCACTAAGCTAACCCTCAACTAACGGAATTTGTTGGCTCTCAACGGCAAAATAATCCTCCCAACCCGGGAACAAATCTAGGCAATGGAAGGAATCATGAGGGAAGCGTACATACTACCCAGACCAGCCAAAGCCGTATCCAAATAGGTAGTTGTGTATCTTGAAGGCGAAACGATCATCAGGCCATGCAACGAGAAATAGAAGACCTGAAAAGAAAGCTATGCCATACACGACAAAAGCAACCTCCCTTCAGCTCAGATGCGTCCTCCAATGAGGAGGAGGACGTTAGCTACAGACGGAGGTCGAGAACTCCCCTGAGTGAAACTTTTTCTTACTAGAAGGAGTTACGCCTTGCACGGAGTTATGAGAGCCCATCTAGTAAAGGATTGGGTAATGATGCCATGAACAAGGCATTAGATCAAATCTCTAGATCACCCTTCGCGCACAGAATCGAAGGGGCTAAATTACCCCGACGTTTCAATCAACCAACGTTTGCCATCTACAATGGCCGAGCAGACCTGGTGGAGCACATGAGCCAGTTTAACCAAAGAATGGCCATCTACTCCCAAAATGAGGCTCTGATGTGCAAAGTTTTCCCGTCCAGCTTGGGGCCAATGGCGATGAGATGGCTTAACAGCCTAAAGACAAATTTCATAAGCTCCTATAAGCAGCTCATTCACGCTTTTTGTTCTCGCTTTATTGCAAATAGCAGAGTCCCTCGACCCCTAAGTTCGTTATTGTCCTTGTCCCTGCGCGAGGGAGAGACCCTAAAGGTGTACTCGGATAGGTATTGGGAGATGTATAATGAGTTAGATGAGAACCACGATGATTTTGCCATCAGCACATTCAAAAGCGGTCTCCCCACTGAGCATGGCTTAAGGAAATCTCTCACTGGTAAACCCGTTGCCAACATTCATCAGTTGATGGATAGGATTGATAAGTACAAAAGGGTGGAAGAAGATTAGCTACAAGGAAAAGGAAAAGAGAAGATCATTCCCCCCAAAAGGAATGATTTCAGGTCGAAAAAATATAACCATAACCAGCCAATGAGAGATTTTTCGAGATAGGTTGGACAAAGCAACATGCAAATGGTTAATTCCGTGGTTAGAGAGCCAGTACAGCAAATTCTAGAGAAAGTCAAGAGCGAAGCCTTCTTCAGATGGCTGGGAAAAATGGCTGGGACCCTTCGAAACGCAACCAAAACCTGTATTGTCACTATCATTAGGACCATGGGCATACTACTGAGGATTGCAGGAATCTATGGAATCACCTAGATCAGCTGGTCCGAGAAGGAAAGTTATGTCACCTTTTACACCCTTCAAGTGGTCATCTAGGCCAGACAATGCAAGAGCCTCGAAAAGATGTATCATTAAGACCTCCCACGGGGACGATACACGTTATCGTCACCGCTCCAGGAAGAACCGGCTCATTTCCTTCCAAGGTGCTGTCTGTGGCTCAGCTCTCCGTTGAGGACAAGGAAAGAGAATTTAAAAAATCTAAAAAGTGAAGCTCTTTAATATTAGGATTCTCGGACGAAGATAAGAGGGGAACTATCCAACCTCATGACGATGCCTCAGTGGTTACGCTGAGAATCAGAGGTTTCGATGTGAGGAGGGTATTGGTAGACCTGGGCAGCACAGTAGAGGTAATGTACCTTGATCTATACAAGGGGTTGAACTTAAAGCTGGAAGATTTGACGGCTTATGACTCTCCCCTTATCAGCTTTGAAGGGAAGACTGTTGTACCAAAAGGGCAGATCATATTACCCATACAGACCGTTTCAGAGATGGTAGAGGTGGACTTTATCGTGGTCAATGCCTACTTGCTTTACACAGCGATAGTAGCCAGGCCATGGATCCATGCCCTAGAAACCGTATCTTCCACACTTCACCAAAAGGTAAAATACCCGACCGGAGGCCAAGTGGAAGAGATTCGTGGAGATTAGGCCATGGCTAGCCAGTGTATGGTGGCTGCCATCTCATGTCAGTCCAACGCCGAGTCCTCGGCTTCTGAAAACTTATAGCAATCAACCACCTCGGCAGGGCAAGTCAGTGGGCTAGCTGAGGAGATAAGGTGTGAAAGTTTGGAAAAGTTTATCGTTGACAATGACCTAGAGAGATTTTTCCAGGTCGGCTCGGAGTTACCTCCTCAAGAAAAAGAAGAAATGGTCGGGTTTCTGAGGAGAAATGTTGATGTATTTGCATGGGACGCTTACGATGCCCCGGGGGTTGACCTTAGTCTCATTTGTCACTACTTAAATGTTAACCCATCTTCTATTCCAAAGAAGTAGCCACCCCGATGCCCTTCGAAAGAACATGCCAGTGCTGTTAGAGACGAAGTGACGAAGACGAAAAAGGTAGGGGCTATCAAAAAAGTCTTTTATCCCGAATGGCTGGCAAATACGGTGGTGGTAAGAAAGAAAATGAGGAAGTGGCGAGTCTGTGTGGACTTCACAGACTTGAACAAGGCATGCCCGAAAGACCCGTTCCCGTTACCTCGAATAGACCGACTGGTAGATGCGACTATAGGCCACCCTCGAATGAGCTTCCTGGATGCCTTTCAAGGCTATCATCAGATACCACTGGCTTTAGAGGATCAGAAGAAAATGACGTTCATGACACCCGTCGGAAACTACCACTATAAGTTGATGCCTTTCGAACTAAAGAACGCAAGGTCAACCTACCAAAGGATGATGACTAGAATGTTCGAACCGCAGCTAGGCAAGGTCATTAGAGGATCAGGAGAAAACGACGTTCATGACACCCGTCGGAAACTACCACTATAAGGTGATGCTCTTCGAACTAAAGAACGTAGGGTCAACCTACCAAAGGATGATGACTAGAATGTTCGAACTGCAGATAGGCAAAGTCATTGAAGTCTACATAGACGATATGGTGGTAAAAAGCAAGGTGGTGTCCTAGCATGTGAAAGACCTAGAGATCATCTTTGGTGTCTTAAGGGAGCATAAGTTGCGGCTCAATGCTTCCAAGTGTTCATTTGGGGTCGGGTTAAGGAAATTCCTAGGCTATATGGGAACCCACAGAGGAATAGAGGTAAGCTCAGATCAAATCAAGGTGATTAATAGCCTACAGGCTCCTTGGAATCCGAAAGAAGTGCACAAGCTCACTGGCATGATCGCAGCGTTGAACCGATTCATATCACGATTTGCAGACCAATGCCGACCTTTCTACCTCTTAATAAATAAGTGGAAAAGGTTTGAGTGGTCAAAGGATTGTGTCCTGGCCTTCCAGCAACTCAAAGAATACTTGTCACGACCACCTATCATGTCTAGCCCTGAGGCGGACGAGGTACTGTTCGCATACATAATAGTAGCCCCTCATGCTGTAAGCCTGGTACTGATACGGGATGATAATGGAATATAGCGACCAGTGTATTACGTAAGTAAATCATTACATGATGCTGAAGTGCGTTACTTACCATTAGAGTAAGCAATTCTGGCAGTAGTGCATGCCACGCGAAAACTCCCTCATTACTTTCAGGCACATACGGTCATTATTCTAACCCAGCTTTCCTTTCGATCGATGCTCTGTAGCGTCGATTACACGGGAAGAATCGCCATGTGGAGCGCACTCTTGGGTGCTTTGGACATTAAATACATGCCTAGGTCCTCTGTAAAGGGTCAAGTCCTTACGAATCTAATCGCAGAATTTGCTGAGCCTTCTATGGAAACAGTAACACAAAGGGAAAACATGGATGGAAAATCGGTTGGCATAATCCCAGCTCGAGAATCCTCACGTTGGAAGGTCTATATGGATGGCGCGGCTAACCAAAAAGGATCTGGGATCGGGCTAGTTCTGATATCGCCCGAAAGTATTACCATTGAAAAATTGATAAGACTCGGGTTCTCAGCTACGAACAACAAAGCTGAGTACGAGGCCTTGCTTCAAGGAATGATGATGGTTCAAAAATTGGGCGGAAAGGCAATGGAAGCGTTCTCGGACTCCAAGTTGGTCGTTGGCCAAGTAATGGGTGAGTTAGAAGCTAGAGATGCTAGAATGCAAGAGTATCTCGATCGAGTCAAATGCCTGCAGTCAGACTTTGAATCCTTTAACCTGATGCATGTTTCTAGAAGTGGGAACACATATGCGGATTCGCTGGCCACTCTTGCCACGTCCACTGCGCATGATTTGCCGCGAATGATCTTTGTTGAGGATTTATGCCAGATAAGTTCAATCCGAAGAGACACAGCTCGGATCCATCAGATTAGAAGAAATCCCAGCTGCATGGATGCCATAATGAACTTCCTCAAAGACGATACATTACCGTAAGGAAAACTGGAGGCTGAGAAGACACGGAGGAATGCTCCTCAGGTCTGGTTGTCAAAGGACCACAAGCTATACCGGCGTTCCTATTCTAGACTGTACCTATTATGTATACACCCAGAGGAATCCGAGTCCTTGCTTGAAGAACTACATGAGGGGATTTGTGGAAGTCACATAGGAGGAAGATCACTGGTGCACAGGGCACTCACCCAAGGGTATTGGTGGCCGAACATGCAAAAAAAGGCCCAAGAATATGCAAAGAAGTGTGATCAATGCTAGAGGTTCACCCCAAATATCCACCAACCGGGGGGAGTCCTTAACCCCCTCTCCGCCCCTAGCCGTTTGCTCAGTAGGGTCTTGATATTGTCGGTCCTTTCCTTAAAGCAGCAGGGAATAAGTGGTACATAATAATCAACACCGATTATTTCACCAAATGGGTAGAGACTGAACCTTTGGCCAACATCAGGGACGTGGATGCCAAGAAATTCATTTGGAAAAACATCATTACGTGCTTTGGAGCCCCTCACACCCTCATCTTGGAAAATGGTCTTCAATTTGATAGTAAAAACTTCAGGGAATACTGCCGCGACTTTGGGATCACAAATCGATATTCCACTCCTGCCTACCCCCAAGGAAATGGGCAATCCAAGGCCATGAACAAAGTCATAGTGAGTGGGCTGAAAAAGAGGTTGGATGATGCAAAGGGGAGATGGGTGGAAGAGTTACCACACGTCTTATGGACTTATTGGACGACACTGCGACGGTCAACGGGAGAAACTGCTTTTTCAATGACTTATGGGGCCGAAGCTGTACTCCCACTCGAGGCCAGCTTCCCCACATTGAAATCTAGCACCTTTACCTCAAAAAACAATAACGAGTTACTGGGGGGAAGTCTAGGCTTAGCTGAGGAAAAAAGGAAAAAAGCGATGATCCATATGGCCTATTATCACCAGAAGCTGAAGCAGGGGTATGATATTAATGTAAAGCTGCGACCCTTGAGTCCAGGCGACCTCGTGATGAGGAAGATTCTTGGCAGTGCTAAGAACCCTTCCTGGGGCAAGCTGGGACCCAACTGGGAAGGACCGTATCATATCACATCTGTAGCCGGAATAGGTGCTTATTACCTAGAAGATTTAGATGAAAAAATTGTACCTCGCCCGTGGAATGTAAATAATCTAAGAAGATATTATTATTAATGAAAACAGCTCTGCCTATGTTTTGTTCCGTGATTATCGCGTATCCACTAGTCCACTTCCCTCTATTCGAGTGTTAAACAGAACCTAAGTCCTGCATGGCTCCTCGGACCACAAACTTGGGGGAAATTAACAACTTAAGGAGTCTATCTCAGTGTTAAACAATACCTAAGTCCTGCATGGATCCTCGGACCATAGACTTGGGGGAAATTAATAACTTAAGGCATCTATCCAAGTTTTAAACAGAACCTAAGTCAGAACCTAAGTCCTGCATGGCTCCTCGGACCGTAGGCTTAGGGGAAATTAAAAACTTAAGGCATCTATCTAAGTTTTAGACAGAACCTAAGTCTTGCATGGCTTCTCAAACCATAGACTTGGGGGAAATTAACAACTTAAAGCATCTATTCCAGTGGTAAACAGAACCTAAGTCTTGCATGGATCCTCGGACCACAAACTTAGAAGAAATTAACAACTTAAGGCATCTATCCAAGTTTTAAATAGAACCTAAGTCCTGCATGGATCCTCATACCACAGAATTAGGAGAAATTAATAACTTATACAAGTTTTAAACAGAACCTAAGTCCTGCATGGCTCCTCGGACCACAAGCTTAGGGGAAATTAACAATTTATGGCGTCTATCTAAGTTTTAAATAGAACCTAAGTCGTGCATGGCTTCTCAGACCACAGACTTAGGGGAAATTAACAACTCAGGACTCTTGTGCAATTTTAAGGTACATTCGTAGTTTCGTATAATAGCATCTATTGTTTTAAGTTCTCCGCACGGCACTGCCCTTTCTCATTTGTTTATATTGATAGAATCTTAAGGATTGTTGCAAATATCAACTAGAGGAACAATAGCATTAACTTTGAACAAAGTAATGAAATTATATCAACATCAGTCGTAAATACAAAAAGAGAAATGGGAAAAAGAACATTCTATATTAACAAGCCGAGAGTAGTACAAAGGGAAGTCTTTACAAAAGAAAAAAATATAAGACAACTCCCGTTTTAAAAAAAAAATACATTAAGAAAAACCTAGGAACTAAGCCTCGGCGGGGGGATCCTCTTTTTGCTCTGGCTGAGAAGGGGGAACATCCTTAGCTTGGGAATCTGCCCCAAGATCCTCGGTGACTGACTCCTTGGCAGGATCCTTGGCCTTCACGGAGGTTCTTTTGCCCTTGCCCTGGTCCTTTTTCTTCTCTATTACCGCGTCCTCGGCCTAGACGGCTACTTAACCAGATCCCTCAGCAATATCAATTGGGGGGATGGCATCAAGAACAATTGTAGCTTGCCCAATAGCTTCAGTTGCTTCATCAGGGATCTCTCGGATCTCAGGGGGAAAAAAGACATTCTCAGGCAACCTCAAGACCGAGTCTGCAGGGACCCCTGCAGTATTGAGAGCATGAGCCCATGAAATGCAGTAGTAATCCCTACATACCTCTGGCAGCTCCTCGGAAAGCCTGACCTCGGTCTCCTCCACCCCTAACTAATAAGAAGCCTTCTTCTCAGCCTCGGCTGCTTTCTTGACTAGCTGAGCTTCTTCCTTGGCCAGTCGGGCCTCCTCCTCGGCTTTCTATAACGCAGCCTTGAGACCCAACACGGTTTGCTTTTCAGTGGCAAGGTTGGTCTCAGTCACGAACAGCTTTTGGCGCTGGTCCTCGGCTTGACTCTTAGCATTCTTCAAGCCAGCATCGGAGCTCCGGCGGTTTTTCTCAGCCTCTTTGAGCTTCTCAGACAGCTCGAGTTGCTCTTGCTTGAGGGACCCTAAAGATTTTTCCACCTCGGCACGAGAGAGAGCCTCAGCTTCAGCCAACTTGCGGTTGTTGCGACAATACTCTTCGGCCACGAACACTTGCTGAGTAATCTGCCTACAAAACAACAAAACGATACGTTAAAATATGATAGGATCTAATGATGTTATCAAAGTTAAGATGAATCGCTTTACCATTGCAAGGTCCCTCTTCAGGGATAGGAAAAGCTCAGGTTGTAAGAATCGCCTGTAAGCCTCCATGTCTCGGGGAAGGAGAACGGGCTGCTCTATGGCCTCAGCTATATATCCCGCTCGGCCCTTATTGTATTCTCGGACTGAAGTGGTGTAAGGAATGGCAACCCCATCTACCTCAAGCTTCGGGCTCCAATTATGTGGATTAACGCACACTTTGGCTCAGTCCCCTTCCTCCCAGCTTTCTACAGAGGGAGCCCTTTTATTCTTCTGCTCTCGGGTTGTTTTTTGCTGCTTACCTGAGCGGGAGCCCACCTCACCTTCCTCAAGGTTTTCAACCGGCCTTTTCTTCTTCAGGTCCGGGTTAACTTTTAGGCCAAGATCAGAAGGGAGCTGAGGAGCAATGGGAGGAAGAATAGGGGTCTGGGACTAGGAGGGCACTTTTGATGATTGACCTTTGCCTTGGGAAGCCATCAACTCTCGTAGGCTTTTTCCTTTATTGGAATCCATATTATCTACCTCATCGTTTGAGGAGTCTTCCGAGTAGGCTATAACAATTGGCATGCCGACCACTGAATTTCGGTCCTGCTCTCCCTCGGGATCTGAAAGCTCAATCAGAGGAGCTTTGGGAATATCTTCTTCGAAGTAGAATTCATCTATCTCCTTCTCTAGAGAAAGATGAGATGATTCAGCTTCTTTTTCAGCTTGTGCGGCAACTTCGAGATTATCTAGTGGAGGCAATTGTGCAACTGGTGGAGGATTTTGAATGCGGGGCAAAATTATTGGCCTGAGATCATTTCAGACTAAAAACTTGGGCTTGGACACATCGATCCTAGCTAACCTCGAACTACCAGCTCTTATGGCATTGCCAATGTCTTGGAAGATGCGGGATAGGGGTTGGTAGCCTAAAACTAGATGAGTCGCGCGTAGTTGCCCATCCTCGTTAACGTAGATTTTTGACCTCAAAAGATAGTTCAAGGCCAGAACGTTTACGTGGCTCAACTGGGGAGCAACGTGAACTTTATTTGCAAAATAGTTGAGGAGGAGATTGTGATTAAGTTATAAATTTTTTTGATTCTTAAGTAAAAAAAAGGAATGAATCTAAATAGCTAAGCCCCCTCCCTAAAGGATTGGCCCTAAAGGCGCCGCACCTGGAGTTCCTGCCTGAGTTGGACAATGAAAACCATCGCTCCACTCTCCTGAGGCAATGAGGAAATCATCCTTCATAGTCTTATTGGATATGGGGAGGCAGGAGATTAGCCTAATGACCTCGGACCAAGATTTAAGATAATACCCCCCCTTCTCGAGGTAGTGGCACTCGTACAGATGAACTACATCGTGCCAGGTAAGGCCTAGACCCATCCGCTCGTTCAGGACATCTATGCTGCCTAAAATCCTGAACATGTTTGGAGCGCATTGATGCGGTGTCAACCTATGGTTGAACAAGTAGTCTCAGGTAAACCTACGCATGGGAAGTGTCATTCCTCCTTCTATAAAAGCAATCATGGGAATGACGACTTGACCCACGTCTCTATCAGTTAATACTCCTTCTGAGGGACAGTACTGCAGAACCACCCCCGGTGGGATATGATATTTTGCCCTAAAATCCTCCATGGCAGCCGGAGTATCTACTAGATCCTTGAATCTACCCATCTAAGTTAAACCGGAGGGACGAGAGAGAAAACCGAAGTGAAAATTGGAAGCCGAGGAGAAATTTGAAGCAACGAAGCGAGTGTAACTTACGGGTGTCCCTGCGACAATCTCTGAAACACTTAGAAATCTCTTCAGGGAAGGACGCCTCACAGAAATAGTTACAGAAATCCGAAGGTCGGGAGTGTTCGTGGATGTCTGGGCACTGGAGTTCTATGGAGTTCTTTAAACTTCTTATATGCTGGTGAACGAAAAGACAAACAAGTCTCCTTAAGGCTCTATATAGCAAGGCAGAAAAAGGGAATCGCTCCCGCTCAAGAACCCTGAGAAGAATGTCAGCCGTTAGATCTGCGCCTCGCCGTTAAATAGGGGAGACATGAAGCCGCCTGGAGTAAATAGCCGCGCCTTGTAAATTGTAGCGCGTCAAAAGTAACTACCCCCACACGTGTGAATCAGAAGCTAATTAATTTCATCTTTTGTAATGTCAAAACCCCGCTTTTCTCCTCAGAAGGAGATCAAAAACCGGAGTTTTGAGGGGCTATTGTGGGGACCGGCCCAAAATAATAAGCTGGGCCCTAGGCCCGTCCGAGGATGCAGCCCATCCGAGGAGCCAGCATGACCCAAGCAATCCTTATTCAGGTCCACTAGGGTAAAGAAAACATGTCCGAGGAGTAATTTCTCCTCGGACACTGCAAAATCCGAAGCAAAGGTACATCCAAGCCACTACAGTCCATCTTCTAAATACGTAAAAAGGAAGGAAACCCGAAATATCTCAGCAA
>JAOXJQ010014230.1:0-10004 GCA_025762765.1 Quercus bicolor | reverse complement strand
TGCTCATGTACGTACCATGTATTCAACTTGTCATAAGCTTAATGAAAGTTTTGTTTGTGTGCGAGTGTTTCAGGTTATAGGTATATACATGCAAGTGCTTTACAGCTTCTAGATTAGCTGTGAGTGAGTTTTGCCACTGTTCCAAAACTCACGTTTAAGTCTAGAGTCTATTTTAGGGGTTTTGTCACGGAATAACCAAAGGGAGAGATTGTAAAGTTGTAATTTACAACTATGTATTTGTTAGCTTTTATTCCATGTCAAATTTGATTGTAATTATGTTCAATCTTATGCACCCTATATTTCATGTGGGTTTTATTTGTAAGGGTTGTGTGAGAGAAAGAGTGTGGGAAGATTCAAGGCTATTGAAGACTAAAGCTGTTTTCGCGGGTATCTCGTGAGTAAGCTTCCCGTGAAGTGATGCATGTGTCTTGCACATGACTGGAATGCAAAGAGTCAGGATAGGATGGAGACAACTGATTTTCGCAAGTGTCTCGCGGGTAAGGCCTTCCCGCGAGACACCCGCGAAACATTCTGTTTTGCTAGATTGTCATTTTTGATACACTCTATCCTTACACGCACTATATATACCCCTGTTACCCACATATGTTGAGGAGTGCCTTTGAGAGAAAACCCAAGCCACAAACATTAAGAGTTAGAGATTGTTATACCCATAATTCTCTACACAATTACTTGTGGATTTTACTCAACTCCTACCTTTCCATTTCCATACCATTAAGAGGTTGATAGCCCAAAAACTTATCACACCCTTTCAGTGTGTCAAGTGAGGTTTTGGTGTTGCTGAGAAATATTGGAAGAAGCCAGGCTTTGGCGGATGTAATCGAGTGATGCGGGATCTGGAGAGATAGACAAGACACGATTCTAAGAAGCCTTATTGGAGTAGGAGCTTGGAGGGCTTAGGTGCATTGGGTAGACTAGGCTTGGAAGGTCTTTTGCTATTCGTGTATCCCAACTGATTGTCTAGTGGATCGATTACCGCTTGGAGGGAGGCAGAGAGGTTTTACGTCGAGTACTTCGGTTTCCTCTTCGATAACACATCGGCGTGTTATCTTGTGTTTGCTTTTTTTCTTCCCTACTCTTTTACCTTTCATTTTTACTGCTTTGTTATAATGATTATGGGTTAGAGTAGTTTATTTGTTTATTCGCTCGCATTTACTCTTTTCCACACTTTGTATAAGTTAGAGTAAAATCAATTGAGCCGTAATCTTTAATTTGGGGGTCTAAATAGCTCTTGTATTTTAACACATTTTCAAGCTTTCACTTTGCAGTTGCCACCACTTTTCTCAACACCAAATCCCCCGGTGCTAATGATTTAACCTTCACACCCACATCATATCCTTGCTTGAGCTTTTGCTGATAGTGTGCCAATTGGACCATGGTCATTTCTCTTCGTTCATTGATTAGGTCCAAGCTCTTCTCTAGTAATTGATCATTGTTGTTAAGGGTGAACAAGCTGGTTCTTAACGTCAGAAACCCAGTCTCTAGAGGGATTATGGCCTCGAAACAATATGTCATAGAAAATGGCATTTACCCAGTTGAACAGCGAGGAGTTGTCTAATATGTTCAAAGAACATGTGGGAGCTCTTCAACCCATCTACCCTTTGCTTCATCCAACCTTTTCTTGAGCCCACTTACTATAACTTTATTAATAGTTTCGGCCTGCCTATTCCCTTGCGGATAGGCTGGGGTTGAATATCTATTTCTAATGCCGAGCTCACAACAATACCTCCTGAAAGCCTTATTGTCAAATTGAAGCCCATTGTCCAAGATAAGAGTATGGGGAATTCCAAATCAGGCAACTATATTCTTCCAGAAAAACTTCTTTGCATCAGTATCCCTGATGTCAGCCAATGGCTCAGCCTCAACCTATTTTATGAAGTAATCAGTTCCAACAAGAAGCCACCTTCAGTTTCCCATAGCTCTAGGAAATGGCCCTATAATATCCAAGCCCCATTGTGCAAATGGTCATGAACTAGACAAAGGATTTAGTACGCCCCCTGGCTGATGAATGTTTGGAGAAAACCTTTGGCATTGATCACAATTTTAATATAGTCTTGTGCTTCTTTTTGCATACTTGGCCACCAATAACCCTAAGTAAGAGCTCTATGTGACAACGATCTGCCCTAATATGACTTCCACAAATTCCTTCATGCAATTCTGTTAGGTTTTAAGACTTTAGGAACTAATGTATTAGAAATTCAATATGTATTATGTTGGCAAATCATGATCAAAACATAGAGTCTAGGTTTAGGCTTGCTCAAAGTGTGATTTAATGTAAAATTGGAATCGAGTGATTGTAGGATTTATTGGACAAAATCTACAAGGCTCGATTGATTGAAAATTAGATTTGATTGATCGAAACTTGTGCAGATTTAATTTTCTGTAGAAATTCCAATTCAGCCCAAACCTATATGATGTGTAGGGTTAAGTGTTTTACTTTAAGTATAAAAGGAAAAACCCTAGCTACATTTTAGTAGTCTTTTAGAGAGTTGGGTGTTGAATCTTCTGTGAGATCTAGAGGTGTTTACCTTCATACACACACATAGAGTTATCAAGATCAAGATTCGCTTCAAGAACTTGATGATCTCTTCAGTTGCTGCATAAAGAACTTTAAAGAAGATCTGAAACCTTTGACTGGATTCTCAAAGTCATAAGTAGGAGAACTTGTGGTTGCTGCAGATCAAAAAAAGAAGTAGTCCGTAGACTCGGAGCTATCACGTGGTCGTGGTAGTAAGTTTTCTACTTGAGGTAGCAATAGGATGTTAGTGGTCTAAGTTCTATTGTAAAAACTTCAATTCTTTCATAGTGAATCTATTTTTTACCTTGAGGATAGCTAGGTTAAATCCTCCTTAGGTTTTTTACCAGTTAGGTTTTCTTGGGTCATTATATCGTGGTATTCTTTATATTTCCGCATTATTTGCATGATATGATATTATTGTGTTAACTTAGAACTGAATAATTTATCTAAGTAATCACTAGGGTAAATAACTAGGTTAAACAACTTGTGTTAAGGGGTTTAAAAAGGTACAAATTCCTCCAAAAATGGCTTCACCACCTCGAGATGGACACAAAGTAAGTATGGTCCTGAAAAGGAGCGCTTATACAGCTTTTTTTCCTTAGACAGCCAGAAACGAGAAGCTTTTCTTCATATCTTCTTGGCCTCCCCACTTTCAAGAGGTAGCACTCCTTTTAAGAATAAAACTATGGGGTCAATCCAACTGGAGCCAACCCTTATCTGGTACACCCCTACCTTTCTCAATTCCAGCTCGGAAGGTCTTACCAAATCCTCAACGAGGATGATTCGAGGAAGGTCTTGCCTGAAAGAGGTTGTCAAAGTTGCCAAAGAGTCTGCATGAGTGTTCCTACTCCTCGGGACCTGCCGTATGGAAAAAGATTCAAAGCTAGATTGTAATTGCTGAGCTTTACCTGGATATCCTTGCATCCTTTGATCCTTGGCCTCCAATTTAGCTTTAATTTGACCGAAAACTTACTGTGAATCTGAGAAGACCTTAGCAGCCTTTCCATCCAGTTTCTTGATCATAACTATCCCAACTAATAAGGCCTCATACTCTGCCTTATTATTAGTGGCCAAGAAGCCCAACCTCAAGGATTTCTCAATAGTAATTCTATCTGGAGATATTATCACTATTCCCACTCCAGACTCCTTTTGGTTAGCCGTCCCATCAACATAAAGCGTCCAAGGCGGATGTCCATGGATAGAAACTGTTGAAACTTGCTCTCCCCCAAAGGCTTGTTCCTTGGCTCCGACCATTGTAGGATATTTAGTAAACTCTACTACCAAGTCTGCAAGAACTTGTCCCTTAATAGTGGTACAAGGCATGTACTTTATATAAAATTCTCCTAACATCGGTCCTTATTTGGCAACCCTTCCAGTATAATCAGATTTCCGAAGTAATGACTTCAAAGGGAGTTGAGTTAGGACCACGATGGTATGTGTTTGGAAATAGTGGGGGAGCTTCCTTGTAGCATGCACTATGGCCAAAATGGCCTTTTCCAATGGCAGATAACGAACTTCTGCCTCCTGCAAGGACTTACTCACATAATAGACTAGTTTCTGTACACCATTCTCCATCCTTACCAAAACCAAACCTACTGCATGAGATGCCACTGCAATGTAGGCAAAGAGAACCTCTTCCTTCTTGGGTCTGGATAAAATAGGTAGTCGAGAAAGACATTCCTTCAATTGGTGGAAGGCAAGGGTGCATTCTTCTATCCAATCAAACCCCTTCCACTTGTGCAAGAGTTGGAAAAATGGTCTACATCTGTTTACTGACCGGGAGATAAACCTATTCAGGGCTACAGTCATCCTAGTCAACTTTTGTACCTTTTTGGGATTCCGAGGAGGTTGTAAGTCATTTACTACCTTGATCTGATCAGGATTAACCTCAATTCCACGATGGGTTATCATGTAGCCCAAAAATTTACCCGAACTGACACCAAAAGAACACTTCAAAGCATTGAGACGCAACTTATGTCTCCTCAGTATCTCGAATACACTTTCGAGATCACTCGAATGCTCGGTCACCACCTTGCTCTTCACAAACATATCGTCAATGTAAACTTCAATGTTTTTACCTAGTTGAGGCTCAAACATTCTAGTCATCATCTGTTGGTAGGTAAATCTTGCATTCTTCAATCCAAAGGGTATTACCCGGTAATGATAATTCCTAGTGGGCATCACGAAAACAGTCTTCTCTTGGTCATTCAAAGCTAATGATATTTGATGATACCCTTGAAAGGCGTCCAAAAAACTCATCCGAGGATGACCGACTGTTGCATCCACTAATTGGTCTATTCGAGGAATCGGGAAAGGATCTTTGGGGCAAGCCTTATTCAAGTCAGTAAAATCTACGCAAACTCTCCACTTTCCTCACTTCTTCTTCACCACAACTGTATTAGCCAACTACTCTATGTAAAAAACTTTCTTAATTGTCCCTACACGCTTAAGCTTCATCATTTCTTCCTGGACAGCCTCAGCATGTTTTTTAGAAGAGTGCCGAGGTGGTTGCTTCTTGGGAATAATGGTTGGATTGACATTTAGATGATGACAAATGAAATTGGGATCCGCCCTTGGAGCTTCATAGGTACTCTAAGCAAATACATCCACATTCTTTCTAAGGAAAGCCAGTAGCTCCTCCTTTTCTCGAAGAGGCAATTGGACTCCACCTTGGAAGTATTTTTCCACATCGGATTCGATAATAACCTTCTCTAACTCCTCACACTTTACTCCTTCATCCACTACGTCCGAGGATACTTCTACCTCCATTAATTGCTACAAAGCCTTCTCTGGGGTGGCCAAGGGTTCACCGTCAGATTGGTGCCTAATAGCCGCGACCAAGCATTGCTTTGCCATGGCCTGGCTCCCAATCAACTCCTCAACATGGTCCCCAAAGGGATACTTCACCTTTAAATGCAAAGTAGAAGAAATAGCTCCCATGGCATGAAGCCATGGTCTTGCTAAAATAGTAGTATAAGGTGAATAAGCATCTACTACAATGAAGTTCACTTCCACCACTTCTGACCCTGCTTGAATAGATAGTTTAATTAAGCCCTTTGGGATAACAATCTTCCCATTAAATCCCACTAGAGGGGAATCATAGTTGACTAAATCTTTAGGTTTCAGTTTAAGTCTCTTGTATAGATCAGGATACATGATCTCTGCATGACTGCCTTGATCTACCAGGACCCTCCTTACATCATAACCCCCTATCCAAAGTGTAACCACTAAGGTGTCATCATGCGGCTGATAAGTTCCAAGTTTATCCTTGTCGAAAAAGTTCAATGGTGGTTGGACTTGCATCTTCCCCCATTCGGGATCAGGGATTGGATCTTCGGTGTATGAACTTGATAAAGACATGACCTCGGATGAATACGTGCTGATTTGACCTGGGGCCGCCATAATTACATTAATTATTCCCAGTGGTGATTTCGAGGAGTTGCTTCACTGATGCGCCGACCCAGCCTGACTTCTCTATACAGGTGGCTGGTATAGAAACTGTCTCAGCTTCCCGATCTTGACCAGTTGCTCGAGATAATCATGTAAAGTTCTGTAATCCTCTGTAGTAATGTGTCCTTGGTCTTGATGATATTAATTATAAAGAATCTGATTGAGCTTCGTAGGGTCTCCTCTCATTTTATTCGGCCACTTGAAATATGATCCGTTCTTTATCTTCTCAAGGATTTGATGTACAGGCCCCCTAAACACTGCATTAACTACTTGGGCAGTAGGATGCCTAGTATGTCTAGCAAAATCTCTTCTGGGTTGATTGCTATTATAACTCTCTGACCTAGAGTCTCTTTGGTCAGGGGGGTTGCCTTCGCCTTCCCCTTCCCTTGCTGCTGATCCTTTTTAACTTGTTTATACTCATCAATTCGATCCATTAATTGACGCATACTTCGCGTAGGCTTCATGGTTAAGGATCTTCTGAAGTCATGCTCAGTGGGAAGGCCAACGTTAAACGTCCTTATTGCCACATCTTCGAAATCTTCATCTATCTCATTAAACATCTCCCAGTATCTATCCGAATAAGTCTTCAGAGTCTCACCCTTTTGCATTGCAATTGACAGCGAGGAATCCAGGGGACAAGGAACCCTGCTACACATGACGAATTGGGCTCCAATAGACCCAAAACAATATATTTGTTTGTTAAGGTGTGAATATCTACAGAAAGAAGATTCAGCAAAATCAAATATGAGCTTTAATAGATTTGATTCATACCAAGAAGACAAAAAAGACACAATTAAGTTAGGAATAACACTCCTCGGTTGAGTCCGAGGATGAAGTGTTCTTATATTCACTTAAGTTTATCTAAGTACAAGATGTTCTTCTTTTTTTTCTCTCTCAGATTACATGCCTAGTTTTCATGGAGTCCCTTCCCTTATATAGTCTTACTCTTTTCGATCCCAGCCTTCCACTTGTTGATTAGGTAGATGATCTCCTGGATGCTTGTCCTATCAGAGCCCTCCTGGAGACTTTGTGTATTGCTATGAGACTAAATATCATTGTTCTGACATCATTTCCACATAAATGCGATTAGCTGGTTAGGTGTAGAACATTTAATGTGGTGGTAGCAGCCTTCTTCTTAGATATTTTTTAGTTTACTGTTAACTCCTTTCTCTGAAACTTATTCTCAAAAAGTATGTTTGCCTTTTTCATGGTATCCTCTGGGCGGTCGGGAGCCAACCTTCCATTATGCTCCCCGAGGACGTTTGGCTCCTCGGGAGACATCACTTGTTCGTTGCTAAGAATGACAACATGTCGGGTTTGGGTCGGGATTTTGGATACCCGAACCCGTTTTGCAGGTCCTTGCCTGTTATCCGGACCTGGCCCGTTTAATAAACGAGTCTTTTTTTTAGCCCCAAACCTGGCCCGTCGGGTCTCTGCGGGCCTCACGGGCCCCGTCCAGCCACTTCTGGGCCTAATCTGTGGCCTAATCCAACCCAATCTTATTTAAAAAAAAAAAAAAAAAACCCAAACACAAACACAAACACAAATCAATCAACATTGTTATTAGTCTTGTTGAAATTAAATCCTCAAACTCCATTTATCATTTATGGAAGAAACAAAATTCCAATTATTACATTTATGGACAGATTTTTACATTGACACAACATTCACTCCGATTTTAACATATTGAATCCTTAAACAAATACCCAAAAACAAAAACTTCTGAGAGAGGAACAAAACTCCATTTATCATTTATGGACATATTTTTACATTAACACAACATTCACTCCGATTTTTCCATATTAAATCCTCAAACAAATACCCAAAAACAAAAACTACTGAGAGAGGAAATGAACCCAAAAAAAAAAAAATGAACAACTCAGACCACGTGCTCCTTTGTGACAAAAACGGCAACCACCACAAGATTTGTGCCCCTTTACTAGGCTGAGGGTAGGTTGGTGAGTGAATGCGAGTGAGGGTGAGGATGAGATATGAGTGTTTGAGTGAGAGTGAGAGTCTGTGAGGGCTGGATGAGATGCAAGTGAGAGTGAGAGTTAGTGAGGAAGGCAACTGAGTTGAGAGAGAAAGGAGAGAAATGAGTTTTAGGTTAGGGTTGTGATATATATATATATTTATATATATATAGGTAGGTTTTTTTTTTTAATTTTATATTTAGGCCAATCAGGTTTGGTCAAGTTCGGGTTCGGGCTGGGTTTTGTCACTCGACCTGAACCCGTTTCGGGTAATTTTATTTTATTTTATTTTTTTTAAAAAAGCCCAAACCTGACCCTATTCTATATTGGACTGGGTAAAACCTGATCCATTAGAGTTGGGTTGGGCTGGGTACCCGCGAGTCGGGCATAAATTACCATCCCTATTCGTTGCTATTTGTCCCTATCCTCGGCCCTTGATCCCCTTTACTTATCTTACTATTTGATCATCCTTGGGTGCCTTTGCATCCTCGAGAATGGCCCATGACCCAATTCCCCTACTCGGTTCTTTTATCCCCACATAAACTTACATTGTAGAAACGCAAATTCCAGACATTGGTCATATAGAACCATTTGTATCAGGGCCAGAGCCCCCACAATATATATATATATATATATATATATATATAAAATTAGGAAGAATTGGCTTACAAAATAGGGCCTGACCCCCTAAAAAAAAAAAAATCCTTTGATCTTTTTTTTTTTTTTTTTTTTTTTTAAAAAGTAATAAACTTGGGAGTGTGATTTAGTGTTCGTTGAATGTGTAAATTTTTTTCAAAAATTTGTGTTTGTAAGACGTGCAAAGTTTTCATTGTTCCTCGATAAATGGCATAGTTTGAACGTATTAAATTATGCAAACTCTTTGAGTAACATTGTACGTTGAATGTGCAACTTTTTTTTTAAAAAGTGTGTACATTGAACGTGCATAATTTTGAGTGTTCTTCAAAACATTGCGTACTTCAAAAGTACAAAATTATTTAATTTCTTTGAGTAACAAACAATGTACGTTTAATGCACAACCTTTTTTTTATTTAAAAAAAGTGTGTACGTTGAATGTGCGTCATTTTGAGCATTTTGAAACATTGAGTACTTTAAATGTACAAAATTATGTAAATTCTTAGAGTATGTTTGATGAATCGCAACATTTTTTTTTTTTTGAAAAATTGTTTGTATGTAGAAAGTGTGAAATTTTGAGAGTTATTCAAAAAATTGCGTAATTCGCACTAACAAAATTATATAAATTGTTTGAGTCATAGTGTTTGTTGAATGGGCAATTTTATTTTTGAAAAATTGTGTATGTTGAACATCCGAAAGGTTGAGCATTCTTCGAAAAATTGTGTACTTCAAACACACATTATTATGTAATTTCTTTGAGTAATAGTGTTTGTTGTTTGCGCAAAATTTTTCAAAAAATTTTGTTTTTAGGACGTTCAAAATTTTCAGCGTTCCTCGATAAAGGGCATACTTTGAACTTAGAAAATTATGTAAATTTTTTGAGTAACAGTAAGCGTTGAATGTGCAATTTTTATTTTTTAATTTTTTTAAAGTGTCATTTTATTAATTTTAAAGAATATATAATATTTTTAATTAATAAGTACAAATAAATTATTTTTTATATATTTTGTTGTAAGGGCATAAAAGTAAATTTATACCGACTATACTCTCTATCCTCTCACTTTTCTCTTAACAAAACAAACAAATTTTCCACCCACTCAACCAAACATAAATGTTAGAAATTAAAATCTCTTTTATTTTTCCACTTTTCTATTATCTTTTCATTTTTTATCCTACCACTTTTTCATCTTCTAACCAAACAGTCCTAAATGGTTGAGCTCTCAAGAGAATGCTTGTTATTTGGCTTTGAACATTGAAAGCAGCGGGTTTGCTCATGTCATGTACAATAGAATATGAAGAGAGAATTCTCTTGTTGCATTTTACCTAGATTTGTTCTGGATGTACCTTTTTTGTTTCTGCTTTTGTGTATGACAATATGATATAACAAATCTCTTTTATTTTCCCACTTTTCT
>JAOXJQ010014208.1:0-10005 GCA_025762765.1 Quercus bicolor | reverse complement strand
ATATATATATATATATTTTATTCACTTGTTCATATTGTCAATATTAAAAAAGTCTCTTTTTTTCCTTCTTTTTTCATTATTTTCCCATTTCTTCGCTTCCCTTCAAAAATCCTCTCTACCTCCCTGCCTTTGCCAAGCTTAACAAGTCCAATCCTCCATCATCGACAAGCCCAGCCTCCATCTCACCGCCGAACCCAAGGTATCTCGCTGACCCAAGCTCCATAACCAACCCAAGCCCCAACGCCTACCTAAGCCCCATCACTGACCTAAGCTTCATCGAACTCAAGAGCGCCACGAGACCGATCAAGGTAGAAGCTGGGTTTCGTGGTGGCAGTTTGGCTGGGTTTCGTGGATTTGTCTAGGTTTTGTGGTAGCTGAGTTTCATGGGTTAATGGTGGTGTGGCGGTGTTGGTGGTTTTTGGCCAATTTGGGTTTTTGGCAATGGTTGTTGTAGACATTGCATTTTGTTCCTCTTACGACTCAGGCCCCTGTTCTCTAATGATTTTGAATTCTAAGACCTAAAGTTGGTTTAGGGCCCAATCAGATGTTAAATTGACTTGAGAAATGTTAAATGGAAAATATAACTTTTAACAAGCAAATAAATCTATTTTTGGAAAAGCGAGGCCAAAGAAACCCTCGCTATGCACACGCAAGAATCAGCCTGAGCACACAGCTTTTTGCATGTGCACGCAAGCACAATCTTGCGTACGCATAGCGAATTCCACAAACATAAATAAGGAAAGTTTTCTACATCAATGCTGAGATTTGGAATGAATCCTACATCGTCTAGAGTCATTCCAAACCCTTATTTTCACACTATAAGTAGCCTTACATAGTATATTTTCAAAACACAGAGAAATCCCACAGGAAAACACTAAGATTCACTAGAAATAGTGAATCAAAGGGGAAGTTTTTTTTTCATAAAACATCCTTAAGTTAATTTTCTTTTGATCAGGGCCTTTTCTAGCCTTAATCTTTAAGTTTAAGATTACTAATCACTCTTTTATTGAATTGTGAATAGATCTGACTGAGGGGAGTGGTAAAAAAATAATCTTGAAGAGCTCTTTCTTTGAGATATAGTTCTAAACTTTTTCTTTTATTTTCTTTAGTTTAATTTTGCTTTTGTTTTTTTCTTTGCTTGTTTTATGTTTTAATATTTTATGTAGTCTAGGTTTACGTATTTGTATGTCTAAAAAGCATGTTTGGATGTTAGATTTAGCATTTTAAAGATTTGCTGTGTTTCTAAGGTTTCTGGGCAGAAACCCATGTGCATATAATTTGCCTGCGCACACAAGATTGATTATGTGCATGCAGGGTTATTCATGCATGCGCATGAACTAGCCCAGAAACCCTAATTTTGTTTTCTCCGTTTCTACTTTTGCTTTCACATGTATACTTCTATTTAGACTCTTTTCAATGTTTTCATGCTTTTAAGCTTCTGTTTCACATGATTAATTATCGACTGGTCCTTCACATGTTAGAATTAGGGTTTATGTTATGTTGTCTTATTTTGATGTCATGAACATGCATTCACGTGCTCATGCATAATGCCATAGGTGCTGAGTAACTGAGTTACTATAAGATAAGTGAGGTAAGTCATGCATTAGTATGAACATGCATTTTAATGATGTAATGTGTTGTTTGATTCTTGATTTCATGCTTAAGAGATTGGAATATATGTTATGACCTCTATTTAATTGCCATGCCCTTTTGTTGTCTTGTCTTTGTTGCTGCCTTGTTTGATGATGATATGTTATGTCATGATTAGATGAATGCTAGGATGATGTGATATGCATGTTAGATGAACGTTAAGAGATGCCATGTTAGATGAAAGTTAGGGTCTATGATGTGATGAGATGCTTGATTAGATGAATGTTAGGCTTTGGTTGACAAGCATGATAGATGTATGGTTAGGAATGATTGATGCCATGTTGTGTGTTTAGATGCATGTTAGTGTGTGTGTGAGTTAGATAACAATATTGAATATGCCTTTAATAGCGTTAAGACATAAGACACAATAAGAGGAAGCTAACCTTAAGGTTGGGCGGTTTTGGGTGCCTAATACCTTCCTAAGCCCGTACCTTAACTCCAAACTCATATCTCTGGTAGTAAAATTAATGGTCCTTCCTCGAAAGGATGCTATATATATGGTTCCTAGACCATTACAAAAACTAGGTGGTGACTCCACACTCCATTATGTCCACAGTTGTGGGTTGGGTGTTGTTAGGTGGATGGGTTTTGGGCAGTTGTTGGGTATGATTGAGTTTTGGGTGCGGTGGTTATTGGTAGTTTGTGTCACCACTATAGCTCAGATTATTTATTGTAGTGGTTGTTGTTTATTGTAGTAGATATATTATTTTGTTATATTGAACGCTAAAATAAAACTGCTAATGTTGAGTATTTAGTAAATTGAGAAAGTAAAATAAATAAAATAGCTTTTTATAGAGTCATATTGCTAAATTTATGGCTCTACCAATGTGGATGCTGTTAGCTTTTGACAACTCTTGTGACAGTTCCCCCATAACTGATTCCTACATTTCTGCAAGGTAATTTATATGGGCAAAACTTAGATACAGTATCTTAGGTACTGTTCCTTAGATTCCACTTTTAAAATTCTGTCACTTGTCTAGTCACTTAAGTTTGCAACCAGCATTTGGTTAACCATCCATATCTTTCTTTTAACTTTTCTTGTTCTCCCTATTGAAACCCAACCTGCCATGAAAGAAACAAGAAAACCTCAAATCTATCTATCTATCTATCTATCTCTCTCTCTCTCTCTCTAGAGAAAAAGAAAAGTTTCACTAAAAGAAATCCTCTATGGATGACTCCACATGTTCAAATGTCACCCACCCAATCAACTTTGAGAACCCTAACCTCCTATCTTCCTCTTCCTCTTTGTCTTCGTCTTCGCAATTGAAGCGGCAACACAACACATAAAGAATCTCTTAAACTTGAACTAACACACAGAGCTGTCGAGAACGATCTATTCAGATCGGTTCATACCCAGTAGAGATTTAAGTCGAATTTTGAGCTTTTATACTTTGTTTCACTGAAGGCCTAGTTGATTTAGATTTGGAATTTATGAATTCAGTTTGCGGGATTTTTTTTTTTTTTTTTATAAGAAAAAAGAGAGAATATTGTATTATAAACAGAAAAGCAGTATACAATGGGGCCCTGGACTTAACAATAACGTCCAAACCAAAAACGATGAAACCACAAAACAATGGTCTTACAAGAATAGAATAAACAAAATGCAGACTAAAATTTTGGGTTTTTTTTGGATGTGTAGGTTTTGGATGCTCTAGCATTGCAGGATGATTTTTATATCAATCTTATAGATTAGGTGTGAGAAGTTGGGGTTTGGGGTTTTCTGGAATTTTGAATGGGTTTTCACAAGACAAGCGAAAAAAGAAAAAAGAAAAAAAAAAGATACGGATGGTTAACCTAACGCCGTTTGCAAACTTAAGTAATTAGGCAGGTGGTAGAATTTTAAAAGGGGTAACAAAGGAATAGTAGCACTTAAGGTAATATATCTAAGTTTTGCCCAATTTATATTATGACTCTCTTTTAACCAAAAAAAAAAAAAAAAGAGAGAGATGGTGTCGGTGTGACATTGTTGAGCATTATTTTTTTTTTCTTTTCTTTTTTTGTAAATAAGAATATTATAACTAAGAAAAAAAAAGGAGAAGAGGACCTAAAGCCATTTCTAGGACTAGGGAGGAGACCCAATCGAAGAAAGAAAAAATGTTTAGGGGTCCATCTCACTTACAATTAGCTACCTAATAGGCAATGTTATAGACAAAGAAATTAATATTTTTTTTACAATACAAAAATCCAAACAAGCCAAAGAGCCTAAAGAAGCCAACACATTAGGCACAAAAGGAGTGAGAAAATTTGGAGGGTTGGAGGATGACTATTGGAGGGCTTCAACAACATATTTGGAATCTTGCTCAAACATAATAAAAGAAATATGGTACTAAACTACTAGTTTGAGGGCCAAAAGAGTAGATTCAACTCTCCTATAAGCATTCTAATACCTAAGTTAGTGTCCATTTAGGAACATCTAATCTACTTTTTTACTGAAAACTTCTTGTTAAAAGTACCGTAGATAAAGGCTAAAGGCAAATAAAATAAGCTGATTGATGTTTTACTGAAAGAACTATAACCAAAAAAAAAAAAAAAAAGTTAAACGCTAGCATATAATCTAGTCCCAAGATTTTATACTTCACTCTCCTGGAGATGTTAAGGGTTTATATAAACCTTGGTTTTGTTTGGTTGGGGGATATAAAAGATTTAATTTTCTTTGTGTGTTTGGTTTGGAGAAAGAAAAAGTAGAGAGATTGAAAACTCTTTTTATGTGGTTGAGAAGAAAAATGAGAGGATAGAAAATGTAGTTTATATAAAACCTTTATTACATTTAAAAAAAAAAACTAATAGTTTGTAAGCATATTCGAAAATAAAAATTGAATGTTACTTTGAAAAAAAAAATAGAAGAAGAAGAAGAAACTAGAAAGGAACCAACGCTAGAATGGAGGAGAAAGACAAATTAGTAAATTCTCATCTAAGCGCCTCTCTCTCCCTCATTTTCTGCCTAATTCGAGGAGACAAAAAAATCACCCAAAATCATGGTAGGCTCAAGTAGAAAATATCTGGGCTCCTCCAAAATCACCCATTCATCGTCTCTCCCAACCAAACACACAAATCACCCTTATTTTCTTCTCTTCATTTTCCACCCCCCACAAATCACCACAACAAAACACACCTAGGGATAAAGTGATTCACTCATCTACTTCAACCATTATCTTGCTAGTGGATGAGGGAGTGCAAATGCTGCATTTTGTACTCCTTACGACTCAGGTCTTCGTTCCCCAATAATGGTGGTACTCTAAAGCCCAAGGTTGGTTTTGGGTCCAATCTCGTGAAAATTGACTTGAGGAAAATGTTTGTGTAAAATATAACTTATTTTTGGAAGAATATAACTATTTTTGGAAAAGAAAGGCCGCTGGAAACTCTAAAGTGTGCACACGCATACAAGCATATGCATATGCACACTAAAGCCATGCATATGCACACTAAAGCCATGCGTACGCAGTTAGGGTTCCGATAACTTTGTAAGGAAAGCTTTTTGCACTTAATTTTGGTTTGGAACAAATCTTACATTGTCTGGGAGCCGCCCCATACCCCTATTTTACTACTATATAAAGCCATAAAATTCACTTTTTCGAAGGAGGACGAAAACGGTGGCAAAACACACAAAATTCAATAGAAAATATTGAATCAAAGAGGGAGTTCTCACAAAACATCCTCAAGTCAAATTTTACTTGATTGATACCTTCTCTAGTCTTGATCTTTCAATTCTAAAGTTTGTTAACCCATTTTGATTTAGTTGTGAATAAATTAACTGAGAAGAAAAATCAAGCTCCAAAGAGTTCTAGTGTTGAGGTAAAGGTTCTAACTTTGGCTTTTCACTTTTCTTTGTTTTTGTGTTTGTATATATATGTTTTGATGTTTTAACATTTTCGTTTAGTTTTGGTTTACTTAGTGTTTATGTTAGAAGCATGCTAGACTGTTAGATTTCTTGTTTTCTTCATTTTTTTTGTTCTGAGTTTCTAGGTTAGGGTTTCGGGTGTGTATGCGTGCGCATGCTTCATGTCGAAGTGTGCGTAGACTCGAAGTGTGCGTACACATATAGTTGGGATGTGTACGCATAGCTTATGTATGTGTAAGCACACTCGTGTCCAAAAACCCTAATTTGTTTATGTTTGTTCTTTCCTTGTTTTCTTTACATGTTTAGCTTCTGTTTAACTTAGTTTTCATATCTCTAAGTCTCTATCTTTTTGTTCTGTTTTTCTCTATTCTGTTTTATCTCTTTGATGCTTATTAGGGTTTTAGAGTGTTTGAATACCATGAACATGCACATGAATATGAACATGCATTGATGCATAGGTGCTATGATGCAATGAGGTAAGTGGGGTAAGCCATTTATAATTACATGAACATGCATTTAATTTGGATGATAAGCATGATATGGTTGATGAATATGAATATGCTTGGTTGAATGCCATGGGTTTTGATACTTGGTTATCTAGACATGCTTGTTCAAATCTGTCTTAAGTTGTTTTAGCCCTTGGTAATGTATGCTTAAAGCCATGATAGATGAATGCTAGGCTTGGGGATGATTATGCCATTTTTTTTTTTTTGTTTTTAGATGTATGATAGAGTATGTGTGTGTGAGTTAGAATAACATGTTAAATATGCCTTTAATGAGATTAAGATTTGGAACACAATGAGTGGAGGCCGACCCACAGGTCGAGTAGTGTTGGGTGCCTAACACCTTCCTATCCCTATACCTAAACTCCGGACACATACTCTGGTAAAGATTAATCCTTCCACAAAGGACGCTACATTTATGGTTACTAGACATAAACTAGGTTGCGACTCCATTTACATCGTCCGCCATGGTCTACCCTAGACCAAAATGTACTCACCCAAATTGCGGTCACGAGCGCTTACACCTATAGGAAGTATCTCTAGTACTAGTGTTGGTTTCAGCCTTATGGCTGTTACCTCCATGATATAGGTGCTTCATGAATTGCACATTTCTATTTAGAGGTTATCCTAACCTATGTGGTTGTCCAATCACCAAACTCGAGCATTGGATCACTTGCTCTTTTGGCCCACGTCTTGGTCAATGAATGAGTCCAATTCTTCCATTCACAATGTTAATTTATTTCTAATCAATTGACAAAAGCCTTAGACAATCTCATTCCCATCAATTTCCCTTCATTTTGAGTTCATCTCAAATGGGCATGTGTACGGAACAAAATTGTTGAGCATTAATGACATTTTGCTAATTTCATGTAACTTTCTAAGGTGTAACTTTTTATTAGTGTTACCTCACTCACTATAGTTTTTATTGGTTTAATATATTCAAAATCGCATTGTTGGAATGCACATATTTATTGTCTTTAACACGCATGTTAAATTTCATGTTAACCAGATGTTACTTACTATTTGATTAAATATTTTACATATAAAACAATTATAAATCTTTAATCATCTTAATATTTTGCAAATATGGAGAATATAAAAAAACAATGTAACATCGGACCAACAATATGCATTTTTTTAAAACTCATTTTAGTGAAATATAATATATAACTAAAATTAGTTTCTCAAATATAATCAATGACATGAAATATAATCAAAATTAATTTCTCAAATATTGAACACATGATGAGTATAGTACATGAACCATAAAAATAATTTCTTATTAAAATTTTTAAATGAAATAATAGTGTATACGCAGATATGCACATCGTGTAGGACATCGGCTAATTGGTGTGAATAGGTGGGACCTATGACCCACATGCATCCAAGTGGCATTCTCTATTCAAATTTCCCACCTACCACCTTGAACTACCATATATATATATAGGTCAGCTTTGTGGACACACCATCCTAAGCAAGGACAGATCCAAGGGGGGGGTGTAGACACTCGATTTTGCATCCATGATTTAATCAAGGAAGATGGCTAGAATGACCATTTATATACTCAAAATTCTTGATTGTATTACATGCATTAATTCATTTATTGCAATCATAAAGATGATCTTAAGATTCTAATGGTCGTGACAGTATGCTCGATTTCCAAATTAGACCGTCAAATTGAAAGATATCGCATGATCAAGTTTGCACGGTCAGCATACATTGTGTTTAGGTAGAATTAACCACACATAATTAATTTAAATTAATTTTGATTGGCTAGACAATTAAAATTAATTAAATAATTTTGTGAATGGTTGTTAGTTAGTGTTAAAAATAGGCTTGCTTGCATGGGAATAAAGGTATTAATTGGATAACAATAAAATTGTGGATAATCAAGACTTTTTGGAGTATTTATCTACAAGATAATCATTACTGAAAAGACCTAAATTATCAGAAAAAGAGTTTAACTTTTAGAATATGGATTAAAAACGCATCTAAGTGCAAGTCCCAACTCAAAAAAACCTCAAAAAAGGAGTCTAAAATGGACCAAAACTCAAACATGGGACCAGCACCCAAAAGGGCCATTCAGCACTTTTGGAGTGTCGATCGGCACTTTCCAAGTGCCGATTGGCACAAATTCGAGCCCCAGCCCGAGGGCACTTGGATTGAGATAAAACATATCCTTTTCAATTTCTAGTTTGTATTATGATCATTTAGCTAATTTTTCGAACATCCCAACCTCTATAAATAGAGGTTGTGTCTCAAAATTCAACACACTTTTTCACGCTCTCTGACTCCCTTCTTTTGACCCTTCTCTTCTTTTATTTTCTCTCTTACGTTAAAGAAGTTATGGAGGCTCTGGCCTAAGGAATTTCTTTTCTGTAAGCAAAGTATTTTAGGTTTCAAAGAGAATTGAATAAATTTATTTGAACCCTAAAATATTCCTTCACTAAGAAGAGCACTTCCATGCAAGAGGTAGTTTTTTTTTTTTTTCCCCCTTTTTCTGTGTTTTTTTTTTTTTTATATTAATTCTACTTGATGATGTATGAATAGATTTTTTTTTTATTATTTTAATTTCTGATGTTTTTGCTATGTGTTGTGTAAACTTTTTAAAATATGTCTTTAAATAATTCTTTCGTTGTTATGTTTTTTCTTTTGAGTTTCAAAATTCTACTCATTAATAATTTTTTTAAAAAAAACTAAAAACATATTTGTATTTTCATTAAATACAAATCTAAATTTTTTTTACACATCAGAACAGATATGTATTTTCATTAAATACAAATTTGATTTTTTACACCTCAAAATTGATCCGTATTTTCATTAAATGTAGATCTAATTTTTTTTACATACCAAAACAGATTTGTATTTTCATTAAATACAGATTTGATTTTTTTTAACAACAAAATTGGTGTGTATTTTCATTAAATTTAGATCTGGTTTTTTTAAAGAAAATTTCTTTGTCTCAAAAATAGCAGATTTTGAAATTTAGAAGAGGAAGTCAATAGTTGAGATGTTTTTTGTTTGATGTATGTAACGTAGATTTATTTCATGAGTGTAGTCGTCTTCTAAAAGTTTTTTTCTTATTCTATTCATAAAAAATAGATCTGATTTTTTCCTTCTCTACAAATCTAGATTTTCTTATTTACAAAATGGATCTGTTTTTTTTTTTTTTTTTTTTTTTTTTTTTTTTTTTTTTTAACATATAAACCAAAAACCATTTTTCACTTTGCTTCAAAACAGATCTGATATTTTTTAGCAAAAAACTTTGTTCTTTTCATTTAACAAAAACATATTTGATTTTCTTTACAAAACTTTTTTTTTTTACATATACAAAAACAGATCTGGTTTTCTTTTTAATGAATCAAATCAAAATTTTTTATTCACAAAAACATATCTGAATTTTTTCTAAGAAAGAGGATGCATTCATAAATAGATTTACGTGGCTTAGTTTTGATTAAGTGTGTCATGCTCAACATGTCATTCATATCATGCATAAAGGGTATATTGATCATGAGAGTCTAGAAGACCAGACTCTGTCTGAGCAGAAAGGATACCTACCACCTTCCCATTCTGTAACCTAACCTCCAAACTTAGTTCTTTTGGATAGGTAGACCTATGCTTTGTCTTTCTTTTTATTTTTGGGTAGATTGTAACTAGGACTCAAAGCCTTGTAATATTCAATCTATCAAGTTTGTATTTATTTTTATTCAATTAATGAAAATGAAACATTTTGATCATGTAAAGTTGTATTAATTTTTTCTTATTTTTTGTATAAAAAATAAGTGACGACTCCACACCACTTACCCAAAAAGAAATGTGCCCTGAAAAAGCACCCAAAAATCTCTTTTTTTGAGAGCACCCTTTCTCATAGAAGTTGCAGTCTCTCATAGGGGGGAAAGGGGGCCCAGGCCCCCCTGGCCCAAAGAAAAAAAAGGAAAAAAAAATTGGGCCCCCATAGCCCAAAGGAAAAAAAAAAAGTTTTTTTAATGATTATATATATATATATATATATAT
>JAOXJQ010014190.1:0-24814 GCA_025762765.1 Quercus bicolor | reverse complement strand
ATTTATAATTGGCTTAGATTGATTTCCAATTCTGTTTATAGCTTATGTTCATTTTCCGCACACTAGTTGTTTGTCATTAAGCTTGAATTGGTTAATTTGTTATTTGGGGGTCAAAACGTTCAAGGGTGTTTATACACGTTTTTGAACTTTCAACATGCATGCCTTATTTGATTGTAAAGTGCTCCGAGCACAAGTCCAAAGTCTAGCTGAATGCGGTATCATCTCAATTGAAAGGGAAATTATGCGAAGAGGCGATTGTATGGCCGCCAGCTTGTGTCCTCTAATCGCCTAGTCAGGAACCAGCTACAATGACATATCAGTTGGATCAAGGAAGGATTGAGACAAATATTTACTGAAACGCCTTGGCCAGGTTACTTCAGCACCTTCCTCTTCAGTAGTCATTAAAGAGATCGTATAAACACCTGCGGATCCGTGGTCATCAGATTTAGGGAAAGGGAAAGTCCCGACTGCTATTGGATGATTCGCTCTTTTAGTTCTTGCATTGCCTGCAATCACAGGGCCAGCTTCATCGTCAGTATAGGAGAGGGTTTCCATCGTTCCCGCTATCTGAGGTTTTGATCCTCTTATTTTTCCAAAGCCCACCACAAGAATCTCTGGGGAATCTAGCTCAAAGGCCCTTGAAGCCAGTCTACCAAGTCTAGTGGTCATTAATCCAAAGACATTCTCTATAGTGCCCAATTTGCAAACTCGAGAGGGTGTTATCATTCGCATGCCGAAGCCATTCCCTTATAAAGATAATTATCATGTCCCCTGGAAATATGATGTGTCATTGATCTCTATTCAAACCAAAAAAGAGGAGGTCTACTCCAATATCTCTTCAAGTCTATCTGGGCTTACTAAAAGTGGCCTCTACTATACTCTTGAGGAGTTAGAAAAGAGAAAGAAAGAAATTGGCAAGGGTACAGTTGAACCTGTCAGGTACAAGGTCATAACTGAAGAGGCCGAAGAATTCTTGAAAATTATCAGAAACTTAGAGTACAGCGTGATTCAGCAGCTAAACAAGTCACCAACTTAGATCTTCATCTTGGTGCTATTGCTATCCTTTAATGTCCACCGCAAGGCTCTCTTGAAAGTCTTGAAGGAGACATGTGTTCCTACAAGTGCTACGGAATCCGCCTTTGAAGGTATGGTCTCAACAATGTTGGCCACCAACCAGATTTCCTTTACGGATGACAAGCTACCACCAGAAGGTAGAGAGCATACTTTGCCTATGTACATTATAGTAAGTGTGAAGATATGATCATCGCCAGAGTACTAATTGACAACGGGTTAGCTCTGAATGTTTGCCTGATGTACACTATAGAGCAATTGAATGTGGATACCTCTCTTATCCGCCCTACCACCATGATTATTAGAGCTTTTGATGGCACTTTCTAGGAGGTGCAAGGCGAAATTGAGTTAGCAATTGGAATTGGCTCTATGTTTTTCATGGTTAACTTCCAAGTCATCAAGGTGGATTCCCCATATAATACGCTCCTAGGGAGGCCTTGGCTACATGCGGTAGGTGCAGTTGCTTCTACCTTTCATCGGAGACTCAAGTTCCCATCTGAGAATCTAATGATCACTATTATGGCTGAGGAATCCCTGACTTTCTTCAAGGAGACTTACGTTCCCTACATTGGTACCAATGCCTTTTTGGAGGCAATTTTTCACAATTTCGAGCTAGTCTCCATGATTTTTAGAGTTTCAGAACTTGAGTCAGCATGGCCCTCCACTACTTTAATGGCTACCAAGGAGATGCTCAAATTTGGCTATCAGTTAAGCTAAGGCCTCGGTGCTGTAGGACATGGGAAGGCTTCTTTGATTGAACTCCTAGACAACAAAGGAGGATTACGACCCCTCTAACGAAGAACTTTTCTAGGCTTCCAGAGGAAAAAAAAGGAAGTGCATTAGCCAACCCAAGGGATGTCTAATCCCCACATTAGGGTCACTTTTCCAACTCCAGTCGAGATCATCAAATCAATAGTAGTACAGGGATCACGTGAGGAAGAATCAGATCTAGCTTGTCTCATCTAGCTTTGTCCAGAAGAATTCTTAGTGAATGCCATCATATCCCTAAGGGATGATCCGACTGCCACCATTAGGCCCTGCATGCCAAGCAAGACAGTAGGCTATTGGATCGCCAAGCCCTACTTTGTGGTTGCACCAACTGAGTAAGGAGTATTCCATTATCATGTGGTAGGGTCCTCTAATTGCCCAAAAGAGTTAGAATAGCATATCTAGTTTGTTTTGCATGTTTATTTCCTATTTCATGCATTTCTTACTTGCATTTTCCAGTTTACTTTCCAAAGAAAAAAAAATGTTCCTTTTTATCATTATCAGGCATGAACTTTGTTATTCCCCTATCTATAATCCACTAATGAAATTATCCAACGTATTATTCAGGATATCCTTGCATTTATCACTTTACTTGCTTTCCTATGAATATGTGTGTGCAAATTGTCTTATGTTTCCTTGTATATGTTCCATTCTATAGGATCTATTCTGATTCCTAAGCAAGTACATCATCCTGTTGCTATAACGAGGATATTGATGACACGAATGAAACAATAGAGTTGGAACATGTTATTGAAGGATTAGAGGAAATTCCGAGTCTGTCTCATGATATTTTGGAAGCTCTAAACAGAGAGAACATAGGGTCCAAGCCTAACATGGAAGAGACAGAAGTGGTTAACCTTGCCTACAAAGGCGAGAATGAAGAAGCCGTCAAGTTTGTGGTAAACTTTCCTAAGGACTTGAAACATGAGCTTATAGCGCTACTCAAGGAATTCAAAGAGATCTTCGCCTGGTCTTACCAAGATATGCCAAGGTTAGATACTGAGATTGTCGTGCACAGAATTCCAGTCAAACTCGAGTGCCCCCCAGTGCGATAAGCCCTTCGGAGGATGAAATCTGAAATTATTTTGAAGATCAAAGAAGAAGTAGAAAAGCAGTTGAAAGCCAGTTTCCTTACCGCGATAGCCTACTCAAATTGGGTCACCAACATTGTTTCCATGCCTAAGAAAGATGGGAAAGTACGCATGTGTGTTGATTACAGGGATTTGAATTGGGCCAGTCCCAAGGACAATTTCTCATTGCCGCATATCGATACACTGATCGATAATATCGCTACCAACAGGTTCTTCTCCTTCATGGACGGATTCTCAAGCTATAACCAAATCAAGATGGCCGAGGAAGACAAAGCTAAGATAGCATTCACCACTCATTAGGGAACCTATGCATATGATGTCATGCCATTCGGCTTAAAAAATGCAAGGGCTACTTATCAGCAAACCATAGTAACCTTGTTCCATGATATGATGCATAAAGAGATTGAAGTCTACGTAAGCGACATGATTGCCAAATCCTGCACTACCAGGGATCATTTGGTAGATTTGAGAAAGCTGTTCAAGTGCCTTATCAAGTACAAATTGAGACAAAACCTGAACAAGTGTGCCTTTGGAGCTAGTTTAGGGAAATTACTTGGCTTTATAGTCAGCTAAAGACGATTCGAAGTGGACCCGGCAAAAGTCCAAGCCATCCGGGATATGCTGACACAGCAAACTAAGAAATAGAATCACAGCTTCTTAGGCAAAGTCAATTACATAGCTCACTTCATAGCACAGTTAACCGCCACATGTGATCCACTATTTAAGCTCTTAAAGAAAGACACCGAGACAGAATGGACAGATGAATGCCAAGCGGCCTTTTACAAGATCAAGTAGTATCTGTTGAACCCTCTTGTTTTGGTTCCCCTAACACCGGGATATCCATTGATCCTTTACCTAGCGATACAAAAACCTCCATGGGCTGCATGTTAGGCCAACTAACTGAGCTCGATCAGAAAGAAAGGGAAATTTACTACTTAAGCAAGAAGTTCACTAGTTGTGAGATCAACTACATCGCCATTGAGAAGACGTATTGTGCCCTAGCATGGGCATCACGCAAGCTATAGCTGGTTATTCTCTATTACACCATGCAGCTCATTTCTCATATGGATCCCATTAAGTACATATTTGAAAAGCCAGCTCTTATAGGGAAGATCTCCCGTTGGCAAATGTTGCTCTCCGAGTTTGATATTGTGTTTGTGACAAGAAAGGCCATCAAGGGCCAGGCCATAGTCGATTACCTAGTGGACCAACCGCTAAATGATCCAGAACTTTCAGAATCCCTCTTCCCTGATGAGGATGTCATGGCACTAGAACCAGAACCAGATGGTGTGGAACCATGGCGTTGGAAGCTCTATTTCGATGGAGCCGCCAATTCTACCGGAAATGGAGTGGGAGCAGTCTTAGTTTCCCCTAAGGGCCAACAAATCCTTGTTTCAATCAAGTTGAATTTTGATTGCACCAACAATGTCACGGAATATGAAGCGTGCATAGTCGACCTACAAGTGGCCCTAGAGTTTGGCACCTATGACTTGAGTGTCTTTTGAGATTCCCTGTTGATCATCTGCCAAATCAAAGGAAAATGGCAAGCCTGAAACACCAAGTTGATTTCGTATCAAAAATGCGTCAATCGCTTGATTCTGAAATTTCAAAACATCAGATTTGCCTATTTGCCCCGAGCACATAACTAGTTTGTAAACGCCTTTGCTAGCATGGTCAAGTTATTAGAAGGAGATGATATATGGCAATTGCACATAGAAGTCCGTGGCGTTCCAGCCTATTGCATGAACATCGAAGAATGCATAAGTGTTGAAGTTGAAGCGGATGGAAGCCATGGTACCATGATATTAAGAGCAGTGAATACCCGCCCGGTGCAACGGACAGTGAAAAGAAGTTTATTCGGCACATGGCCTGCCAATTTTTCTTGAGTGGAGAAGTCCTGTACAAAAGGAACCATGATTCAACTTGCTTCGATGCATAGATGCCTCTAAGGCTTATCACCTGATGGAAGAGATGCATGAAGGCTTACTTGGGGCTCATGCCAGTAGACCCCTGTTGGCCCGCAAGATTATAAGCCGGTTATTACTGGCTCACCATGTAAAATGATTGCATTAAACATGTGAGGACATGCCACCGTTGACAAGCCTATTAAGACAGGAAGAACACTCCTCCTCAGCCTTTGCATTCTTTAGCGACACCATGGCCCTTCTCAGCCTAGGGTATGGATGTCATCGAACCTGTGATTCCAAAAGCCTCAAAAGGTCACGAGTACATCTTGGTGGCTATTGATTATTTCACAAAATAGGTGGAAGCCTCTTTGTACAAGAGCATCATTCAAGCAGTGGTAGCCCGGTTCTTGAAACACAACATTATTTGCCGCTACGGCATGACAGAAGAGCTCATTACAGATAATGGGACAAATCTAAACGAGAAAATGATCCAACAACTCTGCCAACAATTCAAGATCGGGCACAGAAATTAGATTCCTTATCGCCCTTAAATGAAGGGTGCAATGGAAGCCGCTAACAAGAATATAAAGAAAATCTTGGTGAAGATGACAGACACATACAAGGATTGACACGAGAACTTGCCATTTGCTCTCTATTCATATCGCACTTCTGTTCGTACTTCCACCGGTGCGACCTCGTATTCATTGGTATATGGCATGGAGGTTGTCCTCCCCGTAGAGGTAGAAATCCCGTCTCTTAGGATTTTATCTCAGACAAAGCTATCAAAAGCTGAATGGGCCCGCTCCTAATATGAACAATTGAAAATGATAGATGAAAAGTGCATGATTGCAATGTACCATGGATAGATGTACCAACGCCGCGTCGAGTGAGCGTTCAACAAGAAAGTTAAACCTAGAGTCTTTGAAGAAGGCGATCTAGTCTTGAAGAAGCACAACTAGGCCATGCTTGATCACAGAGGAAAGTTTGCCCCACCTACAAGGGCCCATATGTGGTAAAAAAGGCCTTTTCCAGAGGAGCCTTGATTCTAGTCGACATGGACGGGCATGACTTCAATATGCGCACAAATTCTAACGCCATCATATGGTACTTTGCATGAAGGAGCCTATCAGTGCACCTCATTTCTACATTTTTGTATAAAAAAAATTAAAAAAAAAATATATATATATATATATATATATGTAAAAGGGTAGATTGAAAACCCGAAAGGGCGGTCTAGGCAAAAATTAAGGCAATCAAAAGTCAGTTGAACTATGTGATGACCTGATCCTTCCTCGTGGAGGTACGTAGGCAACCATCTTGGTTCTGTTACATCTTCAAAGAAAAACTAGTCATTTGAATCCCCTCGGATATATGATCAAAATTAGAAAATTAAATGGATCCAGCATCCAAGACAAGATATAAAGATAGCTTTAAGATCGCTCCCTGTCTACAACACTGCCACGACCGAGTGGTCTACTCAAGATGTTCTGGCTTATGCCGACAGGAAATGTACCCCGATGGGAAAAGGAAAAGATCCATCTTGAATAGGATGTATCCTTGGAAAAAATAAGATATTGATATGCATGGATTTTACATTTATCACTTATTTGTATAATCTTGCATTTTCAAAGTATTTGCCTGCATATTCATCAACATGCCTGTATTGTGCCATTCTATTTCTTTCATACATTCCAATATCAAAAATGAAATCTCATCTCATAAATATATCTTGTATATCATCATAAACATCTCTCTCTGCTATCTCTTAGTTTCTAAGCATGCCTAACATACTAGACTATGCTTTAAGAACTCAAACAAAAAGCGGAAGGCCTTACGCAATTGCCTAGCAATTTATGAAGGACCTTTCCATACATGGTGGGATACTAACTACATAGCTCATGCGTAGAAACAAAGTAAATAGAAAAGAATGCCAGCCAGTCAAACATGGCCCCAGCGATCAAACACGGCCTGGCACAACCTCCCAAAACTAGTGCGGAGAGTTGGGTAATCCTAAGCATGAGTGCGAAGCAATCTGACTGCATCAAAGCCCAAGTCCCTAGTAATCTCTCTAAGTCTATCATGGGAATGCCGAAGACAAACTAGCTCCCTCTCCATCGTGGAATCAGAAGTAGAGCCCTGTCTCTTAGTCTCTAACAAAGCCTGTAAGGTGCCCACCTCTACAGTAGCAACTCTTAGGGCTTCCTTTCTCTTGGCCAACTCAATCTGAAGGCGATAGAAATCCAGCTGCGGCTCATTAGGCTCATCGCCCTCTCACCCTTGCTCCATGCCCAAAGTGGAGTGAATATAGGATCTCGCCTACACTAGCTCCAGTGCTAAGCCATTGACCTTGCTGCTAGCCTCCAATGCGGCTCTCTCCTTATCCCAAGTGTAATCTAGAGTAGCAAACCTCCGAGTAAGAGCTGCAAGCTCGTCCTCCAAACCCACAACCCGGGATCTCAACTAAACACACTTTGCCTCAGTGCTTGGAGAGGCTAGCCCCCTTCGATCGAGCTCTACCCTAAGACTAGTGAGCTCACTCTCTTGTGCACTGCTCATCTCCTCAATATCCTCCATGAGAGTATCAACTATCTCCCTGTTGCATCTCTGTCCTTGAAAGCCTCCCTCAGGCACTCCCTTAAATTCGCAAAGGCCCTCTCAACCTTAATCTCGAACTCTAGAGTATAATCTCTCAGAATATCAACCGGAAATGGCAAATCGGCCGAAACTGGTGATGATAAGTCAAGCATAAAGACGAGATCCCTCGTGTCTCGCCACACTTTAAACTTAGCAGAAAACCACTCCTGGTCATCCCTAGAATAGAGGGGGAAGTCAATGCTCAACTTGCATGCCTCCTAGAACTCAAAAGCACGCCATATCACTGCTACATCAATTTCCATGAGCCCATACTCACAGGTAACAATAGAAAGATCACTAAGTTAGGGAATATTTTGGATAACCCCAAACTGTCGCATGGCCATGCCCGAGAAATACCCAATGCACCCCTAGATGCCCACCAAGGGAATGCCAAGTAAACCAACACAATGGGTCTACCCTTGCCATCTAGTGATACCCCACTTGAGTCTCCAGGTCCAGTCAGTGGGACTTAGGTTGCACAAGTATCTAAGCCAACCATCAGTATCCCTGAAAAAAGGAAGAGCGAGAGATACAGTAAACTGGACTTTATTCCTACTCACAAAGCCCATGGGCTGATCCCTGGCAATGACACTCAAGTGGCTATAGAACCACAACTGTAACATGTGAATGCAGCAACCTAACCTACCCCTACCCACCTCCCGACACGAGGACAAGGATCTAATGGTCTCGGAAAGTAAAGCACGAATGAAAGGTACCATGAAGTAAGGCACTCACCAAAGGGAGAACGGCAAAACTAACAACTCTTAAAGGTGAAGGGAACTGCACCAAAAAAGGCCACCAAGAAGGCATGATGCCGATAAGATGCTCACCACTGCTCCCAATCCACAAAATCATCTTGGTAGCTAACAAGGCATTCCGGTAAATGGAACCGATCATGCAAAAACTCAAAGGACATGCTCCCTCCTATCCTACAGCCATACCAAGTTAGCACCTCCACAACAGGCCTCTTAAAACCCATCAAATTAGTGAGCCTCTTGTAGTAGCATGTCCGCACCGATGGAATAAAAACAGTGCTTAAAGGAGTAGAAAGAGAAAGGAAACAATCATACTCCTCCAAGGTAAGCACCAAGTCAACATCTCCAATGGTGACGCCTCTCAAAGTAGGGTCCTAGCAAGAGGTGATGACCTCCAACAAATGCCAATCTAGTGTGGTATGAAGAAAAGCAATGGCATCTCCAAGAAGCTACCGGATGAGTGCCTGGTCACCATAAGAAAAAAAGCCCCACCACCTCTTAATCTTCATCTCGTGGCAGTTCTCCCTCTCGAGCTCAACCAAGGTGTCGTTGGAGTGAGCACCAAGAGCATCCATGAACGGATCTTGCTAAAATCTGACAATTTGATAAAGATCTATGCAAAAAATAGTGAAAAGCAATGTTTTCTAAGCGTTTTGGGTGAAGAAAAAGAAAAAAGAAAGCCTAGAAAAATCACATGCCAGGGCTTTTCAGCCCCCCAGGCACAAACCTACACACATTCTGACCACTCCCTCCCTATTTGGAATGTTTTTGATCACCTTGGAGCAAAGATTCCCTCATTTTAGCACTCGCCTAGTGCGCGGTCAGCCCACCAATAAACAGGATTGCCAGACGCTCTCGCTCGCACATCCGAAGCCCCATAAATCCTACACTGGGGCAATTTATATTTGGGCGTCTCGTTTAGCACTCCCAGTTGTCTTGAACTTCATTTTCAAAGCCCGGTTCACCCAGTTCAGGGGTCAGTTCAACCCCGATAGTCAGAATTTACAACAGAAAAACGCTAGAGCTTGATCTCGGCCATGCGGCAGCTTTTGCAGCCTATTTGGAGGACAAAGGGAGTTGTTTCTCATGATGTTGCCTCAAAAGTCCTATCCTTGGATTTTTAGCCCGCTCAGGTAATAATAGGAACAACCAATGCATACCACCTCATGGCGTGTCTAAGGAGATCTCATTCGGAGTGTCTGCATTCGTTATTAGCATTATGGTATGGTCTACAAAGTCGAGGCTACTTTTAGCCAATCTACAAGTTTAGAACCTCACAAAACCCTAAACTGGGGAAATTTATTTTACACAGTTCTCATCAGGGAAGAGGGATTCTGAAAGTTCTGGATCATTCAGTAGTTGGTCCGCTAGGTAATTGACTATGGCCTGGCCCTTGATGGCCTTTCTTGTCACAGCCACAATGTCAAACTCAGAGAGCAACATTTTCTAACGAGAGATCTTCCCTATAAAAGCTGGCTTTTCAAAGATGTACTTAATGGGATACATGCGGGAAATGAGTCGCGTGGTGTAGTAGAGCATATATTGCCGCAACTTGCGTGATGCCCATGCTAGGGCGCAACACATCTTTTCAATGACGATATAATTGATCTCACAACTAGTGAACTTCTTGCTTAACTAATAAATCGCCCTTTTTTCTTGTTGGGCTCAGCCAATTGGCCTAACATGCAGCCCATGAAGGTTTCTTGTACCACTAGGTAGAGGATCAACGGATATCCTGGCGTCGATGGAACTAAAACAGGAGGGTTCAACAAATATTGCTTGATCTTGTCAAAGGCCACTTGGCACTTATCTATCCATTCTATCTTTGTGTCTTTCTTCAAGAGCTTGAATAGTGGATCACATGTGGCGGTTAACTCACTATAAAGTGAGCTATGTAATTTACTTTGCCTAAGAAGCTGCGAATCTATTTCTCAGTTTGCAGTGTCGGTATGTCTCGGATAGCTTGGACTTTTGCTAGGTCCACTTTGATTCCTCTTTGGCTGACTATGAAGCCAAGCAATTTCCCTGAACCAGCTCCAAAGACGCACTTGTTAGGGTTTAGTCTCGACCTATACTTGATAAGGCGCTTGAACAGCTTTCTCAAATCTAATAAATGATCCCTGGCAGTGTGGGATTTGGCAATCATGTCATCCATGTAAACTTCAATCTCTTTATGCATCATATCATGGAACAAGGTTACCATGGCTTGCTAATAAGTAGCACTAGCATTCTTTAAGTCGAATGGCATGACATCATATGCATAGGTTCCCCAATGAGTGGTGAATGCAGTCTTAGCTTTGTCTTCCTCAGCCATTTTGATCTGATTATAGCCTAAGAACCCGTCCATGAAGGAAAAGAACCTGTTGGTAGCGGTATTATCGATCAAGGTATCGATATGTGGCAATGGAAAGTTATCCTTGGGGCTGGCCCAGTTCAAATCCCTATAGTCAACGCACATGCGTACTTTCCCATCTTTCTTAGGCAAGGGAACAATGTTGGTGACCCAATCTGAGTAGGTTATCGCGGTAAGGAAACCGGCTTTCAACTGCTTTTCTACTTCCTCCTTGATCTCCGATTTCATCCTTTGAAGGGCTTGCCGCATTGGAGGGCATTCTGACTTAACTGGAATTCTGTGCACGATAATCTCAGTATCCAACCCTGGCATATCTTGGTACGACCAAGCAAATATCTCCTTGAACTCTTTGAGTAGTGCTATGAGCTCAGGCTTCATGTCTTTAGGAAAGTTCACCCCAATCTTGACGGGTTTTTCATTCTCGCCTTCGTCGACAAGGTTAATCACTTCAATTTCTTGTATGTTGAGCTTAGAGCCTTCGCTCTCTCTGTTTAGAGCTTCCAAAATATCACGAGGCAAACTCGCAACATCCTCTAATCCTTCAACATCATGATCCAACTCTATTGTCTCATTCACATCATCAATATCCTTGTTATGGTAACAAGACAATGTACTTGCTTGGGAATTAGAATAGATCCTATAGAACGAAACATATACAGAGAAACATAAGATAATTTACACACACATATTCATAGGAAAGCAAATAAAGAGATAAATGCAAGAATTTCCTGAATAATATGCTGGATAATTTCATTAATGGGTTATAGATAAGGGGAGAACAAAGTTCATGCCTAATAATGATAAAAAGGGAAATACTCTTTCTTTTTCTTTTCTTTTTGGGAAATAAATTGGGGAAATGCAAACAAGGAATGCAAAAAATAGGAAATAAACATGCAAAACAAACTAGATATGCTATTCCAACTCTTTCGGGCAATTGGAGGACCCAACCACACGATGATGGAACACTCCTTACTCAATCGGTGTAACCACAAAGCAGGGCTCGATAGTCTAATGGCCTACTGTCTCACCTGGCATATAGGGCCTAATAGTAGAAGTTAGATCACCCTCAAGGGATATGATGGCATTTACTAAGAATTCTTCAAGGCATAAGCGAATGAGACAAGCTAGATCTGATTCCTCCTCGCGTGATTCCTGTGCCATTTCTGATCTAATGACCTTGGTCGGAGTTGGAAAAGTGACCCTAATGTGGGGAATGGACATCCCTTGGCCAGTGCACTTCCTTTTCTTTCCTCTGGAAGTCTAGAAAAGTTCTTCATCGAAAGGGTTGTACCCCAGACCGAAACCTCCTTTGTTGTTCGGGAGTTCAATCAAAGCAGTCTTCCCGTGTCCTACAACACCAAGGCCTTGGCCTAACTGATAGCCAAATTTGAGCATCTCCATGGCAGCCATTAAAGTAGCAGAAGGCCATGCTGACTCGAGTTTTAAAGCTTTGGAGATCATGGAGACTAGCTTGAAACTGTGGAAAGTTACCTCCAAAAAGGCATTAGCACCAATGTAGGGGACAAAAGTCTCCTTGAAGATAGTCAGGGGTTCTTCAGCCATAATAGTGATCAACAGATCCTTGGAGGGGAACTTGAGCCTCTAGTGAGGATAGAAGAAACTGTGCCTGCAACATGTAGCCAGGGCCTCCCTAGGAGAATATTATATGGGGAATCCACCTTAAGGACTTGGAAGTTGACCATGAAAAACATGGGGCCAATTCCAATGGCTAATTTGATCTCGCCTTGCACCTCCCGGAGAGTGCCATCAAAGGCTCTAATGATCATGGTGGTAGGGCGGATAAGAGTGGTATCCATATTCAAATGCTCTATAGTAGACATCAGGCAAACATTCAGGGCTGATACATTGTCAATTAGTACTCTGAAGATGATCATATCTTCACACTTTACCGTAATGTGCATGGGCAAAATATGCTCTCTACCTTCTCGTGGTAGCTCATCATATGTAAAGGAAATTTGGTTGGTGGCCAACACCATTGAGACCATACCCTCAAAGAAAGATTTTGTGACACCCGTAGGAACATATGTCTCTTTCAAGACTTTCAAGAGAGCCTTGTGGTGGACATCAAAGGATAGCAATAGTGCCAAGATGGAAATCTGAGCTGGTGACTTGTTTAGCTGCTGAATCACACTGTATTCTGACTTTCTAATAATTTTCAAGAATTCCTCGGCTTCTTCGATTATGACCCTATTCCTGACGAGTCGTCTATACCCTTGCCAATCTATTTCCTTCTTTTTTCTAGCTCCTCAAGAGTATAGCAACGACCACTCCTAGTAAGCCCAGATAAACTTGAAGAGATATTAAAGCAGACATCCTCTTTTCCAGTTCAAGTGGAGATTAAGGACACATCATATTTCCATGGGACACGATGGCTATCTTCATAAGGGAATAGCTTCGGCATGCAAATGATAACGCCCTCTTGAGTTCGCAAATTAGGTGCTCTGAAGAACATTTTCAGATTAATAACCATCGAACTTGGCAAAATGGCTTCAAGGGCTTTTGAGCCGGATACCCCAGAGATTCCTAAGGCAAGCTTTGGTAGAATAAGAGGATCGATACCTTGGACGGCAAGGACAATGGCGGTTCCCTCCTAAACTGATGATGAAGCCGGCCCTGTGACTGCACGCAATGCAAGAAACAAAGGAGTGAATCCCTCAATGGCTGGTGGGGCTTGCCCTTTTTCTAAACCTAATAACCCTGAATCTGTAGGTGATTCTATGATCTCCTCAATGACTACTGAAAAGAGAGGTGCTGAAGTAACCTTTCCAAGGCGTTTTTGTAAATATTTGTCACAATCCTTCCTCGAACCAACTGATATAGCATTGCAGCTAGTTCCTGACTGGGTAGCTAGAGGACATAGGTTGGCTACCATGCAATCATCCTTTCGCACAGTTTCCCTTTCAATCCAGATAATACCACGATCAGCTAGACTCTGAACCTGTGCTCGAAGCACTTTACAATCAAACAGGGCATGTCTGTCTCCACTGTCATAGAATGAGTAGATTCCCTAATCAAATCCTAGGGTTCCCATACCCTTAAGATCAAGGTGGCTCTCTTAAACCAAGGCTGGGAGCAGGGCCTTCCATGGGAATGATGGTGAGGAGAAATCTGGAACCTTTTCTTCCACTGTGATGATGGCATTCACATTCCCTTCCTGATGAGGAGGCAAAGGATTGGTGATGATATTTGGAGCGGCTGCATTATTGAACTGTATCAACTTGTTCTCTATGAGATCCTAGACACGGTCCCTCAAATGGTAACATTCTTCCAGAGTATGCCCCTCGGCCCTAAAATGGTGTTCACACTTCTTGGACGAATCAAAGCTAGGTGATGGAGGGCCTTCTCTGGGCCTAAAAACATCGGGGTCACTAGCTTCCTTTCCAGCAAGTAAGCATAGAGATCTGCCATGGGCATGGATAACAGAGTGTACTTTTGGTTTTCCTTCCTCAGTGGACGAGGTGGGTCTGGCCTTCCTCTCTGATTAAAGGGTCGGCTAGGTGCTTGAGTAAACTGCACCTATTGCTGATAAGGTCTAGTAGTTAGGGTTGCATAAGCAAAATTAATACCCCTAGGCCTTTCTAATGTATTGTCAATCATATGCACATCGGCTTCCTTAGTCTTGTGTGGCTAGCTCATGCCACCTCTAGGCATATTCTTGAAAAGACTCCCCATTTTTCTTCTCTATTCTTATAAGGACCGTGCAGTCGAGAGCTATTTTAGTGTTGAACCTGTAGTATTCCAGGAAAGCATTGGCCATTTCTCTCCAACTAGAGGTCTTTTCCAATCTCACATACCATATGGCCGCAGGGCCGGTCAAACTATCAAGGAAAATCTGGTAAAGTAGAGGATGATTATCCCCATAAGGAGCCATCTTCCTATAGAACATGCGCAAGTGCACACAAGGATTTCTAGTTCCATTATACTCGACGAACTTTAGTGCCTTGAACTTGGGAGGCATAACGACCTAAGGAAAGTTGGTCAGACTGTCTAGATCAACACTTTCATGGGCGCTGGAGCCCTATATGATACGAAACTTCTCAGCTAGAGTTTCCACTTGGCTCTTGACTTGGCCATACCCAGATTCGAGGTTCTTGTCCTTAGAAGGATCCATTTCTTGGTCATTGCCTTAAGGCGGTATATTGTGGCCCTAATCTTGTCCTGGTAGGGGCTAATTTTCATTCTTGGTTTAGGGACCTCCTTGACTATGACCGGAAGATTTTTATCCTCCTCCTATAACTAGCTATTACACCATGCACATCAATTCTGACATTTGCTCTTTCATCTGAGCGAACTCGACAGGACTCACTTTGGGAGTTGAAGTTCTACTGGTAGACATCTCTCTTGCACAGGACCTAGTGACGATGGGATCACGACATGGTGGTAGCTTAGATTGTTTCTTTTTAGCAATCTTTTGATCCTGAGAAACAAAAGAAGGTGAAAGAAATGAGGTGCATTCGACAATGTGGAAACACAACACCAAAATCAAGTTAGTTTATGCCTTTGCTATTTAACATGCACCTACCATTTTTTTTTAAAAAAAAAAATTGGCTTTTGCGCCCTTGATAGGGTATTTATCGTGGTGAGTTTCTATTATGATGCAAGATTAATGCACAGGATTAGCAAGTAACCAAAACTTTCATGACGTGCTCATAATGCGGGAAGGACCCTTCTTTTGATTACATGCTTGTACAAGATTCACTTTTACAACGCTGGGTTCATTGGCTCCAACAGTGGGCCTTTTACAATACAGGTAAATGCGACTACAAGGAAAAGCTTGGCTTCTGACAATGTGGACTTCTTGGGGAAGCTTTTGGACACTTGGATCTCTTGGTAACTTGGATAGTATGGATCTCTTGGACCTTTGGATCTCTTTAAGGACTTTTCAGCAACTTGCACCTCTTGGCAATTTAGACAGCATGGATCTCTTGGACCTTGGATCTCCTTAAGGACTTAGGTCTCCTAGTAATCTTTTTTGGATCTTTTCTAGGAAAGCTCTTGAACTCTCGATGCTTTGGAGTTCTTGACAGCTCTACGGCAGCGTTTCCTCCTGAACGGAGTTTTCACTACTTGACACAAATTTTAAATCTTTACACAATTAGGTGACAGGACCATTCAGTGTATGCATGAACACCCTTGTAGGTTTGTAAACCCTTAGGGATAGGGTATGATCTGGCATGTACAAGCAACGGGGTTGCTTTACCTAAGGGTTTAAGTATGGATGTTGTGCAAGCAGGATCGAAGGAACATGGAATAAAGCACAATTTCTTTAGCACAAGCAAAAAGGGCACACCTGTTACAAAACACTTTTCCTTGATCTCTAGTCCTAGAAGGGTATCCTTTCCTAAGCTTGGATGTTCACTCTTTGGGCTTTACCTAGTCCTCATAGGGCTCTGGGCTTGATCTAATCCTCATGGGTTAGACATAACTAGGCAAATTGTGTGCAAAGGCTTAACTTAGGTTGTTCCTATCCTAGGGGGACTCAATTGCCATACCCCTCCCTTCATGGAAGTTGTGGGGCAGGAAGGATCGAAGGGGCCTTTTCAGCTACTCCTGTCCACCCATGGACCTAGAAGTGCCTACAAAGTCAACCCCAGATCTAACTATGGGTAACACTACCGATGTTTGTGTCTAGGCATCTGCAAATGGGGTGATGAAATCCCCAAAAAGATGTGACTACGCCAGCAATGTGGAGCCCAGGTTTGGCTCAAAAAGGGTGTATATGTCATGCCATCCTTAATGAAAGGGAAAGACTTTTTCCAAACATAGCAACCATATATATATATATATGAAAGCAAATAAAGGTGCAATGGAAATTAAGTTTTGCTACCCTATGTTTGCATGTGAAGGAAAGCTGTAAAGCATGTGAGGAAAGCGATAAAGCCCCATGTGAAAATACCTCAAAGCCTCCCTTTCGAAAAAGGAGTTTTTGGAAAAAGATTTTTTTTTTCGCTCTTTTGAAAATAGTCTACTAAGATATAGTAGAAGCCTTTTTCAAAAGGAAAGCCCTGGAGGCCAATGCCAATTTCAGTGTTTTTGAAGGCCAATGTCCAAAGATTATGGTTTTATCAAAAGCTCTAAAGGCTAAACTCTCATATATCCCCAGTGGAGTCGCTAGTCTGTCGACGCCCAGCCTTGATTGGAGCGAAAAACCACCATCGTCGAGCTTTCATTCAACCACCAACCGTGGCGATGCTCTGCACGCACGGGGCTCATTGGAGACCCCTCTCGATTGATTGGTGCATGGTATTTGTGTGGAGCTTCGAGTGCTCTCTTTCTCTCAATGGAGGAAGGTGTTTGTCTACCTTTAGGGGTGTGGCAGGAATCTTGGCCAAATTTTAGGTGAATTACCAAAGGTAAGTGAAGTTGCCACCAATCATTGGGTTTTTCTAAGGTGTGATTGGTCACCTGTTTCTAGTTGATTTTATTATTGATATTAGGCTAAGAAAAATGGTATTTTTCCTAATCTAATGTGGATGGCAAAAAATCTTGATTTTTAAGTCCGGAAGTTTGGTTTCGTGTGGGGAAAGTGTTAGGTACCCTACAACGCCTGTCCAAGGACAGTCCTTTGTTTTGATAAAATCTTAATTTTTGGAGATTGGCAATAAAAACATGGTTTTGACATTGGCTTTCGGGGCTTTGCATGCATGGGGGCTTTGAGGTTCGGCTTTTGAATGGGTGTAGTCCCAATCTATGCTTTCCTAAGGCATTCAGGCAAAGTACCAGATTTCCACGACGAAAATCCGACGACACGTCACCTTACTTTCACGGCAAAAATTAAGCATCACTTTGCCTTAGGTGACATGAACTATGACAATCACACTGGGAGGGGCGAGTAGGTATATATATACATACATCATGCATAATGCAAGCACACAGAGCAGGAAAGCAAATGCCTACATCCCTAGAGCATGGCCCAAATATATCTGCAGGAAAGTAAATAAGGGTCGTCATACTCTAGAGATGAGGACAAATGGTACATGGCATGATATACCTAATACTACCCATCTAAGAGGGAAAGGAGGGTGGAAGGGAGGGGGTTAAAAGACTACATAACCAAATGGGAGAAGATAGACCCCTAAATCTACTGAACATAGCCGCTTGGCTTATATCCACATGCTCGCATCCTCGCCGTTTTTGCTTGCACCTGGGAGACTGTGTCCTAGCTCCATACGTCCTCGCTCCATGTGTGTACATGCAAAGGCAAAGACAAGGAACCAGCAGACAAGCAATGGAAGGAAAAAGATGCAAAAAGCATATGAAAGAGGCATAAAGCAACTAAGCATGATAGACATGGCAAGCAAAAAAACAAGAAAGTAAGCAAACAAGTGAGAAGGCAAACAAGCAAGAAAGCAAACAAAAGGTGGTGTCCACAAGGGACAAATGTAGGTTTGGATTAGATGTTCATGACTTCATTGTGCTAAAGCATGGACAACACACTAGCAAGCAAGACTCATGCATGGACATGTAAGCAAGCGTGTAAAGATGCATAGAAAGCCAACAGGTGGCACCAACAAGCATGGTAAGCATATCATTGCATGGAGCGGAAAAGGTGAAAGGTATGCACGAAGCAACCGGCATCATGGTGATGCATCCTAAATGGTTACATCCGAACGAGGCCTTACGAGCGTCAGATGTAACCAAACAAGATCAAGCCCACGGAGGGCACCAAACATGGCAAAGCCTAAAACTAGAAAGGCTAACACAAGCATAAAGCATGGAAGCAAGCAAGCATAGACATGCAAAATAGGAATGATCCAAACCCTTCGATATGGGCCAAGGTGTATGGATGATGACAAAGACCATAGGGTCTAGATCGGGTCTGAACCAATAGGCCGAAACACAAGAAAATGCGATTAAAAAAAAAAAAAAAAAAACCAAAAGGGCTACAATAACACATGGCATGACGAACAAGTTCTAGGCCTAAGCACATAAATAAGGTGTGAAGCACCCAAGCACATAGATGATGGCATAAAACATGTAGAAAACATCGATCTAAGCATGTAAACACACCAATCTACACATATAAGCATGGAAATATGCATGTAGACATGTAAAAGTAAATCTAAACATGTGGATGTAAGCATAAAAGAATGGAAGAACACAAATCCAAGCATACAAGCATGTGAAGGCATAGACAAAGACATAGGCATAGGAGCATAGAACATGCATACAAAGATGTAGATCTAAGCAAGGCATAGCCGAAGACATAATATCAAGCATGTGAGCATGTAGACCCAAACATCAACACATGGGAAAGAGAAGATCTAAGCATCTAAAGCATGACATAAAGCATAAAACATGTAGATCAAGACAAAATAAAAAACATGTAAACAAGCATGGAAGAACATGGATCTAAACTAAGAACATGCTAGGAGCAAGATAAAGCAAGAACCATGCTAAGGAAAGCAATAAATCATGTTATTAAGGCATAAAAGAGCAAGATAAAAGCTAGATGAAGCTTTAAAGAAAAGGGGGTATGGATAATAGATAAAAAACTATATCCATACCCCTTAAATCTCAAATCCAAGGTATGCAACCAAGGAGAGGAAGATGGAGGGTATGAACACTACCTTGTATTTTTGGTGAAGAAAAGAATCAAGAAATTTTGATGTGTTTTTTGTGTTTACAAGATAGGAGAAAAGCTTAGAATTCATCTAGGCAGAGAGCAGGCAGCTAGGAAGTTTTTTATATATATATGGAGGGTGCTTGGGGCCTTTTATAGCCCCGTCACGATTTACAAGGCAACAGCCCTTCAATGGCTGCCACCTTCAAAAGGCCTCAGATCGGGTTGATCTTGGCACCCTTGAAAAGATCTTGACTTCTTGTTTCTGAAAAGCTATGGAACTTGAAAATCCAACAGTTGGATCAAAAGTTTTGGCTCTTGGAAGTTAGCAGTGCATTGATCGGTGCATTAACCCAGTTTTCGTGATATCTTGGCCGTTCTAACTCCAATTTCGGCCCTTGAATAGTCGTTGGATTGAGAATTTGATAATCTTCGCAATGGCATTGGTTTCAACCAGTTCTAATAGCCGGATCAAAATTAGGGTTTTCGGGGGCCATTCGAGGTCAACTCCAGGTCAAACTAAGTCAAAATTGCCAAAATCTCCGAGAAGCTCAGGTTTGATGTAAAGCTATGAAAAGTGTTATTTTGTGAGGATTTTGACCTCATTTGACCTTCGGTCAACCCTACGTTGACCAGGAGCATTTTGGTCATTTTGGCTGAAAGAGGCACTTTGAGTGCTCTGATAGGTTGACTATGAGCATTTTGGTCATTTTGGCTGAAAGAGGCACTTTGAGTGCTCCGGTGTTCGAATGGGTTGCACCACGCCATTCTAGATATTCTGGTGGCCCTATGGAGAGAAAATAACATTTTTGGATTTTTTGAGTCCGGCATGCAAATCAGCAAACAAAATACGATATCAACACTATCTCATCTCTTCTTTAAAAAATATTTTTTTTCTCTTCTCTTTTTCTTCTCTGACCAACCCGTTTCTCTCTCTTTTTTTCTCTTCTCTTTTTCTTCTCTGACCAACCCGTTTCTCTCTCTTTTTTTCTCTTCTCTTTTTCTTCTCTGACCAACCCGTTTCTCTCTCTTTTTTCTCTTTTTCTTCTCCAAGCTTCTGATTTCTTCTTCTCCAAATCTCTGCCTCTTTCTTCTTCATTTTTTTTTTTAAATTTCTTAAGCTATGGTCGAAAATATGTCTCTCTCTCTCTCTCTCTCTCTTTTTCTTCTTTCAATTTTTATTCTCTCTTTTATGGTGGTGATGGGTTTTGTGCCGATTGTGGCTGGGGTGGTAATGGGTTTTGTGAACGGTTGTAGGTGTTGTTGTGATAGGTTTTGTGGCCACTTATGGGTGTGATGGTGATGGGCTTGGTTGGCTTTGGTGTGGTGGGTTTTGTGGCCAGTTGTGGGTGTGGTTATGATGGATTGTGATGGGTTTTGTGGTTTTTTTTTTTTTCCCCTGGTGGAGGTGATGATGATGGCTGTAGTGGGTTGTGGGTTGTAGTGGTGGTTTTTTTTTTTTTTTTCTCTCTCTCTCTTTTGTGGCGGTGATGGGTTTTGTGTCAGTTATGGGTGTGGTGGTAATGGGTTTTGTGGCCGGTTGTGGGTAATGTTATGATGGGTTTTATGGTGTTTTTTTAAATTCCAGTGGTGGTGATGGTGGTGGCTGGTAATGGGTTGCAGGTTGTGGGTTCTTGTTTATGGTTGTGGCTAGTGGGGCGACGGTCGTGGCGGTGGAGGTGGTTGTTACTGTTGGTTTGGATTTTGTGGTGGTAGTTTATCATTATTTTAATGAATTATTTATATTATTTTAAATGAGTTGCTAAAAATATAGATACTTTGATGCTGGGTGTTTTGTAAAGTGAGTTGTTAAAATGAATAAAGTCGCTTTTTAAGTTGCTAAAAGCTATAATTTTTAGCTCCCTTACTGTAAATGCTTTTAGCTCATGAATAAGTATTGCTATCATCATGTATTGTCATCAAAAATACTAAGACAAAGAACTACTTCCAACTTTTATACTTTTATTATATCAAAGCTACAAACTTCTATTAAAAAAAGATACTAAATTTACAAATTAACATGATAATTTTTTTTTTTTTAGAATAGATATGGCAATAAATATGATCTGTGAAATTCAATCACCTAATAAATAAATGTTTTATACTCCATTTGATTTGAAGTAAAATATTTTCAAATGTGAATTATTTTACATGTAAAGCATTCTAGTAAAATATTTTCAAGTATTTTATGTGACATTTAAAATTTTTCAAGTATAAACTATCAAAATCAACAGCTCAACCACCAGAGCCGCTAATGTTGAAGGTTCAGTGACTTGACCACCATTCCAGCAACTCTGACAATAGGATCGCTGGTAGCCAACTGCCTGTTTTTGTAAAATATTCAACTAAGTTTTTAAAAGGTAAAATGTTTTACAATTTTTTACTTTTACTTTAACAAAAATTATTTTACAAGTTTGACCACATTATACATGTAAATAAACACCTTAAAATATGAAAACATTTTACAACAAATATTTTATTTCAAAACAAGCTTAGCGTAATTTGCTTTTTAAAAAAAATATATATATATATTGGTAACACATCATTTTTGTAAGCTTTTTGTAGTAGTTCTATCATCACTTTATCATCATATACTATACTAGCCTCATCACACGCGCTTTGCGTGTACGATGAGACTTTTTTTTTTTTGTTGGTCTAATGTCATAATTTTCCTTTTTTTTTTTTTTTTTTGATAATTTTGTTTTGAAGACATGGATTAGTAGGAGAGTGTCCTATTTTGTAGGCATTTTAAGTGGACTTTGAGACATATTTTTACCGGGTTATCCTTATGTTTTTTGCCTATTAAATGTAAGATTTAATGGTATTTCTAGACCACATAAAAGTTCAGTCCAAATAGGGAAATCCTCTTATAAAAAGTACTAGCCTCTGGGCACGCGCTCACACGCATGCTCAAAGGCTTTTCTATTTTTTTGGGGTAAAAGTTAATAATTTGCATCTATTATAATTTAGAAATATATATATATATATATATTTTTTTTTTCAAACAAATGAAAAGGATAAACATTAGAGATAAGCAGTAACTGTAATTTTCTTTTGAACAGAAAAAAAAAATCATAAATTTTAAGAATTCTCTTTTTGAATTCAAAATAAAATTTGTTATTTGATTTATGACCATATTTCTAAATGAAGTTATCCTTCATTAATTAGGGTATTTTTTAACCATATAAAATTCCAGTTGAAAGATGAGAATCCTCTTATATATAGTATAGATAGATATGGATTAGATAAATATAAAAAATGGGTCTTAGATTTTTTTTTTTTTTTTAAAGGAAGGTCTTAGAAATTGTGATTGGCAAAGTAAATATCCTACTTATTCTTTCTAAAAAAAAATCTACCTATTTGTCACCTATATTGCTTTTAATAATAGTTTTATTATTAATATTTGAGAAAGAGTAATTCTACGGTACCCCCCCAAAAAAAAGGGGGGTATGGTACCCACTAGTAGGTAACCTATTACATCAGGTTATTTTTTTCTCACATTTGACGGTTCTATTTTCATATTGTGCAGTTCCAATATCACATGTGACAGTTCTTTTCTCACATTTGGTGGTTCCCTTACTTTTTTCTCACATTTGACGGTTTCATCCTCACATTGTGCAGTTCCAACATCACATGTGACAGTTCTTTTCTCATATTTGGTGGTTCCCTTACTTTTTTTCTCATATTTGACGGTTCCATCCTCATATTGTGTAGTTCCAACATCACATATGACAGTTCTTAGGTCACATTGGGTGGTTCTCTTACCTTTTTCTCACACTTGATGGTTCCATCCTCACATTGTGCAGTTCCAACATCACATGTGACAGTTCTTTTCTCACATTTGGTGGTTCTCTTACTTTTTTTTTCTCACATTTGAAGGTTCCATTCTCACATTTGGTGGTTCTCTTACTTTTTTTTTTCTCACATTTGACGGTTCCATTCTCACATTGTGTAGTTTCAACATCACATATAACAGTTCTTTTGTCACATTGGGTGGTTCCCTTACATTTTTCTCACAATTGACGGTTCCATCCTCACATTGTGCAGTTCCAACATCACATGTGACAGTTCTTTTCTCACATTTGGCGGTTCCTTTACTTTTTTCTTACATTTAACGATTTCATCCTCATATTGTGCAGTTTCAATATCACATGTGACAGTTCTTGTTTCACATTTGGTAGTTCCCTTATTTTTTTTCTCACATTTAACGGTTTCATCCTCACATTTTGCAGCTCTAACATCACATATGACAGTTCTTTTTTCACATTTGGCAGTTCCCTTACTTTTTTTTCTTACTTGACGGTTCTATCCTCACATTGTGCAGTTCCAACATCACATATGACAGTTCTTTTGTCACATTGGGTGGTTCCCCTACCCTTTTCTCACATTGTGCAGTTCCTCATATTGTGCGGTTCTAATATCACATATGACAGTTCTTTTATCACATTGGGTGGTTCCCTTACTTTTTTCTCATATTTAATGGTTCCATTCTCATATTATGCAGTTCCAACATCACATGTGACAATTCTTTTCTCACATTTGGTGGTTCCCTTACTTTTTTCTCACATTTGACTGTTTCATCCTCACATTGTGCAGTTCCAACATCACATATGATATTTTTTTTCTCACATTTGGTGGTTCCATTACTTTTTTTTTCTTACATTTGACGATTTCATCCTCACATCATGCGGTTCTAACATCACATATGACAATTCTTGTCACATTGGGTGGTTCCCTTACTTTTTTCTCATACTTGACGGTTCTATCTTCATATTATGCAGTTCCAATATCACATGTGACAATTCTTTTCTCACGTTGGGTGGTTCCCTTACTTTTTTTCTCACATTTGACGGTTTCATCCTCACATTGTGCAGTTCCAACATCATATGTGATAGTTTTTTTCTCACATTTGGTGGTTCCTTTACTTTTTTTTTTAACATTTGACGGTTTCATCCTCACATTGTGCAGTTCCAACATCACATGTAACAGTTCTTTTCTCACATTTGATAGTTCCCTTACTTTTTTTTTTCACATTTGGGGGTTCTGTCCTTACATTGTGCGGTTCCAACATCAAATGTGATAGTTCTTTTCTCACATTCAGTGGTTCCCTCACTTTTTTTTCTCACATTTGACGGTTCCATCCTCATATTGTATAGTTCCAACATCACATATGACAGTTCTTTTGTCACACTAGGTGGTTCCCTTACCTTTTTCTCACACTTGACAGTTTCATCTTCACATTGTGCAGTTCCAACATCACATGTGACTATACTTTTGTAAAATTCAGCGATTCCTTTATTTTTTCTTATATTTTACGGTTCCATCCTCACATTGTGCAGTTCTAATATCACATGTGATTATTCTTTTGTCATATTTGGTGGTTTCTTTACTTTTTTTTCACATTTGATTGTCACATTCGGCAATACCAACATCACATTTAACAGTACTTTTGTCACATTTAGTGGTTCTCTTTTTTTTTTTCCCTTCACATTTGACAATTTCATCGTCACATTGGGTAGTACCAATATCACATCTAATCGTACTTTTAGATTTGGGCCCACCACTAAAGTCACTTTTTTTACTTACTTACTATATATATGTTTCTAGCAAAAAATGATTGATGAAGATGGCAATCCCACATTGAAATGGTT
>JAOXJQ010014179.1:0-10010 GCA_025762765.1 Quercus bicolor | reverse complement strand
ATATATATATATATATATATATATATGAGACACATGACACAAAATTAAACTCCAATTGAAATCCAATTTTTACATTGAATTAACTCATTTGACACAAAAATTTAAAAACTTAGATTAGATGGGACACATGACGTAAAATTAGACTTTAATTTAATTTCAATTTGAAATTTAATTGGATTTTCCCTTAGTTTTACCTATTATTATTATATATAGACTAGTGTGTAACCCTATGCATATTTACGGATACATTTAAAAACAATCACAATTATATATATATATATATATATATATATAATTTGAGTAATTCTAGGACCATAAATTATTCCACAACTTTTTTGCTACAACTCTAACATGGCAAATTGTGAATGGTTAACTATTACTTACACATGGACCCACAATTTTTTCTTTACCAATCACACTCTACCACGTCACAGTTGTGGCAAGAAGTTGTGAAAAATTATATGGTCCTAGACTTTTCCTTATAATTTAGAATCTAATTAGATCCAGACTCTTCTATTTTTGCATTCAATAATTTACTTGCCACAAAAATTAAAAAATTAGATGGAACACATGCGCAAAATTGAATTCCAATTAAAATTCAATTTAGAATCTAATTGAATTTAGACACTTTATTTTTTGTACCTAATAATTTACTTGACACATAAATTTAAAAATTAAGTGAGACACGTGACAGAAAATTAGACTTCAGTTTAGAATTTAATTGGATTTTCTCTTAATTTTGGCTATTAATATATATATATATATATGACTTATAAACTTAAGTTTTTTTTAGTTATACAAAAAAAAAAAAAAAAAGCTCATAAATATAAAATCATTCAAAAATTATATTTTTTATGGTTTACTTATATTGAACTCCTCCTTTTTTACACTAAATTAAATCATTTGACACAAAAATTTAAAAACATAGATTAAATGAGACACATAACACAAAATTAAACTCCAATTGAAATCTAATTTTTACATTGAATTAATTCACTTGGCACAAAAATTTAAAAACTTAGATTAGATGGGACACATGGCGTAAAATTAGATTCTAATTTAATTTCAATTTGAAATCTTATTGGATTTTCTCTTAGTTATACCTATTATTATATATATAGATTATGATTATCTTGGACAAAAGACATAATCACATGCAAACCATGAGACCTATGGGCCAACAACACCAAGGGGTCTATTTTGAAGAAAATTCTGAAAATGTCCTCATTGGTTGCAATTTATTAACTAAACACATATCTTTTCAAAAAAAAAAATTAACTAAACACATACAAAGTTGATGTTATACCCAAACTGAAACCCTTTGATATGATAATATTGTAAAGACTAACCTGCAAACGTTACCCCTAAAGTTTAATGTCATTTGATTTTCTTCCCTAAAGTTTCAAAATTTTGATCATCTCTCCAATCACTAAGGTATCGTTTCAATGGGTAACCTCCCCATTATAAAAATTAAGGAAAAAAAAAAATCCTTAGCTAGATGTTAAGTGACACCTCAACCTAGCGTGGGCTAGTTCTTCCATTTAAATCATGACAAATGGACCATGTAATTAAATAACCCAAAAAAAAAAAACTTCAAATAATTGCAAAAATCTCTAAAAATCAAATAAATGAAAATTTTTAATTTAACTTTTTCCTTCGAAATTTTTCTTTCTTCTTTACCAAAATTTCACCTCTTTTTACTTTTTTTTTTTTTAAACCTAATTTTTGTGGTGTGGATTCGCTATTGTTAGCCCTCTTGTTTGTTTATCGTGTTTGCTCTCTTGTTTGCTCCCTAGTTTATTTTCATTATTTTTTCTTCTGTTGTATTTAATTTTCTTTTTTTCTTTTTGGCCAAAATACAAAATTCACCTTCTAAGTTTTACTTTCTGTCATTTCAATCCTCTAAGTTTCACTTTTGTCATTTTAGTCCTTTAAGTTTTAATTATACTCAATTCAGTACTCCGTTTACTATTCATTAAATTGCACCGTTAAATTATCCAAAATGACACCGTTTTAAAATTAGTTAATATTTAATTTTTTTTTAATTTCTGAATTTTAGAAAAAATCGTTTATTTAAATAATTTTTTTTATTAAAAAAAAATACTAAACCCCAACGGTTGGGACCGTTGGGACTGAGAAGAAGAGAGATTGAGAGGGAGAAAGAGAGAAAGAGGGACAGAGAGAAGACGGTGGCTGGGCTCCGTCCAGTGGTGTCCTCGGCTTCACTCTGCCGCTTCAGTAGGCAGTTTCGGCCATTAATTGTCGCTGGGGTTCACTCTGCTAACCCTTACTTGTTATATTTCCAATAGATTCAGTAAGTAGAGGGCCAGGTATTGAAGAATAAGCCTTGATATAATTTTCTCGTGTTTGAAATTTTGGTTTGAGGAAGCTTATTATTCTCATGAATGAAGACAATTGTATTGGCAGGGAAGGATCACGGTTGCAATTATCTTGGATATCTCAATAGTCTGAATTTTGACCAAAAGGAGTAAGCATATTGATTTCTGTTGCTGCTATACTTCTTTTTTCTTTTTAATTATTTTTTATGGGGAGCAACATTAGGGAAGATTTAATCATTCTTGATTTGAACCTAGAACCTTTCGACCAGCCTCACGTTTCGGAAGCAAAGTTGGCAAAGGCAAAACTAGTAGAACTGGGAGCACGTATTTGATAGTTAAGGCTCTAGGAATGGATTCTGATGACAAAAAGGCAGCAAGTGGTAGTGGCCGGAGCTGCTTCCTGAAGCGGAGGAGTGAAGCTGAGGACACCACTAGACGGAGCCCAGCCGCCGTCTTCCTCTCAGTCCCTCTTTCTTCCTTTTTCCCTCTCAGTCTCTCTTCCTCTGTCTCTACCGTTTGGGTTTAGTTTATATTTTTATTTTTATTTTTATTTTTATTTTTAATTTATTTAAATAAACGTTTTCCATAAAATTCAGAAATTAAAAAAACAAAAATTAAATATTAACTAAAGTGTAAAACGTCGTCATTTTGGCTAATTTAATGGTGCAATTTAACATATAGTAAACGGGGGACTAAACTGAGTGTAATTGAGACTTTAAGGATTGAAATGATAAAAGTCAAACTTAGAAGACTGAAATAACAAAAAGTGAAACTTAGAGGGTGAGTTTTGCATTTTGACAATTCTTTTTTGTTTTGATATGCAGATCTATATATATAGCGATTCAATATTTAGTAGTAGTGCATTTGGCTTTAATGAGAATGGAAACTGCCTCATCATCTTTTTCCAAGTTCTTCTACTTCATCTTTTATTGAGCAATGGAAGTATGATGTTTTCCTCAGCTTTAGAGGCGAGGACGCCCGAAACAATTTTATGGATCATCTATTTACTGCTTTGACAGAGAAGGGAATTAACACTTTTAAAGATGATGAAAAACTTGAGAAAGGAAAATCTCTCCCACTAGAGCTATATTGAAAGCAATAGAAGAATCAAGATTTGCTATTGTCATTCTCTCAAAAGACTACCATCTTCTACTTGGTACTTAAATGAACTTGCAAATATCATTACGTGCAAAAAAGATATTGAAATGACAGTTTTACTTGTTTTTCACTATGTTGATCCATCAGATGTTCGAAAACAAATGGGAACTTTTGCATAGGCAGTTGTTAAACATGAAGAAAATGAGGAAAAAAGAAGGGTGGATAAATGGAGAGATGCTTTGAGATAGGTGGGCAACCTCGCCAGATGGCATTTAAAGGATACTAGGTAATTTATCCCGACATATTTGTTTCATTTAAATATTCAAATGACCCACTTTTTATATATAACTTTATTTGGAACCTCAAGCAAATCTATATACATGTTTCATAGTACTTCTTTCAATTTTTTCCTAAGCGGATCAATGTACATATTTTTGTTTCAGTCAACAAAATTAAACTTTAAATATGAATCGTATTTTTTTGTCTAACTTATTGGTGGTTCAAACTCAATGCATCTCCTACTTTTTTAATTGCAGACCTGAGTCACTAGATATCCAAGAAATAGTAGAATGGATATCGCTCAATTTGAAATATGATGCATTCTAATATATTACCAAAGACCTAGTAGGAATATACTCTTGACTAGTGGAATTGGAGCCATGCTTAGCCCTAGGTTCAAAAGATGTCTGCTTTATAGGGATTTGGGTGATGGGAGGGATGAGTAAGACAACTCTTGCTAGAGTTGTTTATCATATGGTTTCTAAAGAATCTGAAGCTCATGGTTTTACTGAGGATGTTAGGGAAAAGTTTGAAAAATATGGTCTTGTTCCACTACAATAGAAAATTATTGATGAAGTTTTGAAGGAAAAGAATTTGAGAATAGAAGAAAAGTATGACGGAGTTCTCAAGATCGAGAATAGGTTATGTTGTAAAAGGATTCTTCTTGTTCTTGATGACGTTGATAAAATAAAACAATTAAAAATGTTAGCTGGTGAGCATAATTGGTTTAGTTCTAGTAGCAGAATTATCATAACAACAAGAGATGCACATTTGTTGGAGGCACATCAAGTAGATAAAATATATGAAGTTAAAGAATTGAATGATGAAAATGCTCTTCAACTTTTTTCCTCGAAAGCTTTAAAAAAAAAAAGCATGTCCTTGATGATTATAGAGAGTTGTCTAACCATTTTTTGAATTATGCCGTTGGCCTTCCTTTAGCTCATGAGGTTTTGGAAAAGTACAGTTTAATGGAAAATTGTGTTAAAGAGACTCCAAAAATTTCTAGACGAAGCAATTCTCTAAGTACTTGAAATAAGTTTTAATGAACTCCAAAAATCACAGAAGGAAATATTCTTGCATATTGCATGCTTTTTTAATAATCAAAAGAAAGATTATATATCTGAAATACTAGATATTCTTGGCCTTTACCTTGTTATTGGACTTGCTGATAAGTCTCTCTTGAAAATTATGGATAATGATATAGTGTGGATGCATGACTTGCTTGAAGAAATGGGTAGGAACATAGTTCGTCAAGAGTGCCTTGATGATCCTGGGAAGCGTAGTAGATTGTGGGATTATGAGGACATTGACAAAGTGTTAAAAAAAATAAAATAAAAAACAGGTAATAGGTTATTTAGAGAATTTGAGCTTATTCCCTACCTTCATGTTTAACAATTTGGAATTTGAATTGTAATGGTAATAATTAATTTTGCAATTCACCAATTCCTTCTTGATTATTAGGGGACAGGAGCACTTAAAGCCATGGATATTATGAGTGCTTATAATGAACAACAAGATGTATCTTGGAACCCTAAGGCCTTTTTGAAGATGAACATTCTTAAATTTCTTAAAATTTGTGGTATTCTTCATGTCCCCACACAACTCCCTAATGATTTAAAAAATTCTTGATTGGATTTTGTATCCATCAAAATCTTTACAATCAAGTTTCCAGCTAGATGAGCTTGTTCAACTTTGTTTGCAACAAAGCAAAATTGAACAACTTTGGATTGGAATAAAGGTAAGTATCCTCCTAAAACTTTACTTTTTAAATTACAATAAATGGACACTACGAAGCTAATTATTCTAACAATTGTTTTTCTTTAAACAGAGATTTGACAAGTTGAAGTTCATTGACTTGACCGACTCCTAGGACTTGATTGTAACTCCAAACTACACTAGAGTCCCAAATCTTGAGAAATTGGTTCTTGTAAGGTGTACAAATTTACGCAAATTTCACCCATCCATAAGAATCCTTAAAAAACTTATTCTTAATTTACAAGATTGCGGAAGACTAATTCGTCTTCCAAGAAAGTTTGGAATGGAGTCTCCTGTGACTCTTAAACTTTCTAATTGCTAAAACCGCAAGGAAAATCCAAAATTTGTGGTAAACAAGGAATTCTTGCGGGAGATTCTTTTGGATCGCACCACTGTTGTGGAACTAATTAAAAACTTGCCAGAGAACCCATGTATAGTCAAAGGCCCAGAGGTGCTTGATTTGAGCAAAGCAGATATAGAAGAGTTGCCTTCATCAATTGAACATTTAACTAACCTTACTTCATTGACGCTAAGATATTGCATGAATCTTGTGTGCCTTCCTAACACCATTTGTGGTTTGAAGTTGCTTAATTCTATTGATCTTTTTGGATGCTTGAAATTTGGTTACTTGCCAAAGAACATAGGAAATGTAAAAAGGTTTGGAGCTGCTAAATTTGTGTTGGACAGCCATAACAGAGGTTCCTTCTTCCATTGTTCTCCTTAAAAATCTGAAACATCTTTATATTTGTAGATGGAAGTTATCTGAATCTTATTCCCTGCTAACAAGTCTTGTGCTGATGGGCTTAGCATTGCCTTCATTAATTTCAGCAAGTCATGTGAAGGCCATAATATGGCATCAGACCAGCTCAGAATATGTTTCCATGCAAAGCGTTACTCAACCATTATTGTCTTCCTCATTAGGTATTCAATCTTTAACATATTTGCATCTTAGACCTCGATCTTTTGTCAATCCCCGATGACATTGGCTGCTTGTCCTCTTTAGAACACTTAAATCTAAGTGGAAATCTTTTTGTTTCCCTTCCTAAAAGCATGTCCCAACTCTCTAATCTTCAAAGACTCCATTTGGAGTGTTGCAGAAGGCTTCAATCATTGGGAAATGTTCCTTTAACTATTGATTTTGTAATTGCAAACCATTGTGGATCACTGAAGAGATTGCCAGAACTGCAATTTTATCCTTTTATGTCAGATCACTCCCACTTGAATTTCTAGTGTGTTAACTGCTTCAAATTGGCTAGCTATATTCAAAGTAGTGATAACATACTTCAGGTCTCTCTCTCTCTCTCTCTCTCTCTCTCACATCTAAACATTAATTATGCTTTGTATATTTCAAGGACAATGTGGTAGACTACCAGACATCTTTGACATTATTATTCCTGGAAGTGAAATTCCAAAATGGTTTAACCATGAATTTGTGGGTCATGAATTGAAGGTACAAGTGCCTTATGGCTGTGATGAGCTGATGAGAATTGAATTGTGTGTCATTTTTTCAGTCCCAAAGGTTTCTCATACCTTTACAGATTTTCCACTTACATGTTGGATTAAAGTCAATGGATTTGAACAAGCATCACCAATACGCTCTTCTTTTAGGACAAAATATGGTAAAGTTAGATCACATCACCTTTGGCTGCTCTATTGGTCTCCTTGCTATTTCGACTCCCAACAGGGAGAAAATATTCGTCAAATTGATGTGAATGGATCCAATAAAATTGCAATTAGAATAAGTACTTCAAATAACTTGGAGGTGGCGAAACTTGGGATTCATTTGGTATACAAACAGCATCTCTATGAGGATCTGGGTATAATCCATAATGATATTAATGATTCAACCTCCAAATGTACTCAAAATAAGCGAAGACATGATGAGGATGATGGGGCTGGACCTTGTGGAGAAGGCTATTCTAATGACTAACCACTTCCTAAGGCTATTAGAGAATTTATTGACTTCTTTTCCAGTAAGTCATTATCATTCTTCTTTCTATTACAATTTACAAGTCTTGATGTTCTCTTTATTTTGGGGAGGGAATCCAATGAAATGAAAGTGTGGCTTTTGAATTATTTTAGCATGATAACAAATTTAATTTGTCCTAGTTATATAATAGAGATTTTTTTATTTTTTATTTTTTGTCTTTTTGTATTTCCCTTACTGGCATTTAAAAAAAAAAAAAAAAAAAGTCATTGTATTGTGCTAGTTGTACCTTAGCATTACCTTTTGGCTTTCATATAGCCCTCTTTCTTTTTTCTTTTTTTTTTTAATCAGCTTGAAATCAAATTTTCCTGTTGTCTTGTTTGTGCACTTTAATACAGTGGAAGGAGGAGATCAAACGTCCAAGAATCTTGAAGCCCATTGCGGTGGTAATTAAGAGGAATAGAAACCAAAGGCACGCTGAAGAATTAGCAAACCTGGGCTCTTGCTGAAGTTGTCAAGGACTCAAAATGGTCAGCTATTATTATTGATTAAATCATGTTCTTTTTTTTTCTTTTTTTTTGGTGACCTACAAATGCAATGCTCTGTTAAAACGTCTATATACAAATGCATATTGAAATTTCTCTTCCTTAGTATTAATATAATTGTTGTTTTGCTTTTTCTTCCACGGTTTGGTGTTTACTGTTCTCAGATTATGGCGTAACCGTTTCACCTGTACTTAGGGAATTCCCATTTGATGGTTCCTTTTGTTGAATTTGTGGAAATGACAATGTTAAAATTGGGTTCACCTGAGCTTGAGATCAGTTTTACCATGGCCTGGCTGCTGTGGCATAATCTTGACAAAATTGGGTTAAGAGAAACTGCAAGTTCTGTCAAGACCTTGTGCAGCACCATGGTGGAATGTTATTGATGAATCGAGCTGTTACATTTAGTCTTGATATTGGAATACATGACCTCATGGTGGACTGTTCCAATTTCAGGTTGATAGTTCCATTGAAGTTGAATGAAAGCTATTCGTTTGAGGCCAAGAAAGATATAAAAGTTCTCACACTGCAGGTTGTTTTAAACAAATTTCTTCAGTTTTCGTGCAATATTAAAGAAGCGTAATCTAACAGCCCATGGTTTAGTGGGGTATGCAAAGGAGAATGAAAAGACCTCCTGTCTGGAGGACTGTCCTCTCTTCCGTCTGTACAGAAAATTTAAGTTAATTAAAATCAGTCTCTTTAGTTTCTTTTCATTTTACTTATCAAAAAACAAAGACAAAAAATTTATTATTATTTTTTAAAAGACAGTCCGATATACTAATGTCTTTTATATATTTTTTCCCCATGCAAACAGACCTGCTGGTTTTCAGAAGTTGATTTTGGACCATGATTTTCATACCTGCATGTAATTGAAGTAGCATTAAATGAGCTGATATCCCACTTTGCCAGGTCTAACCTAATGAATGCTACTCTGAGTATTTTAGGACTTTGAAGCATCAACAAGAGAAGCATAGCCCTAATGTACTCCCATGACTCTGCACTTGAATAGGTACAAGGCTTTATCTGAAACGTTTTGAGGACTTTGATGCACCAACAAAGTTTACTATAATAGATACAAGGTCACCTCATCTAACTGGCTTCCAAATACAGTTTTTCTTTCAAAACACTTGACACCCTTTCATTTGATCACTGGCAGCATCGTCTATGACTCAAGTACCATTCTTCGGAATTAGGACTCTGTCTGGATTCCACCATTCATGCCATAGGAAAATGCTACAACTTGATCCCACTTCACACTTTCAGTAACAGCTTAACAGTGCTTCTAAGATTTAGAATTTTCTTCCAACCTCAATAGCTGTCTTGAGGAATGTTAATACTACAGGAACTCATCTTCTAAAAGATTAGATTGAACCCAAGCTACCCAGTTTGAGCCTGCCTTTGCAAAAAAATCCAATATATGTCTCATTATGGCTGCTTTGTTCAATTCTTCCACTCTTCAAATCTAATCCACCTTCTCTCTTTTGCTTGTATACAATTACCCAGGCCCAGGATAATTAGCCCCTAGAGCTGAACCATTCTTTCCTTTCCAAAGTTAACCATTAAATTTATGTTCAAAAGCCTTGATAATCTACTTTGGCAATATGAAGACGCTGGACCAGTAAACCAAAAGGCTATAAAGAACTGATTAAATCAACTGTAGCCATCCTGCAAGGGAAAGATTCCTTGCTGCCCAAGATTCAATTATCCTCTTATCATGAAGGGGCTTACATTTTTTTGCACCAAGTATACTAAAAATGAGAGGAACCCAGAGATCATGGCACACTGTTGAGGGGTGTAAGCTGTCATAGCCTGCTGTTTTGTTGTAGCGGGTCTGTTATAAACTGTTTTTTTGTAGAGGCCAGTCTTAGTTTTGCTATAGCTTGGTTGTTTTTCCTTGTATTTTGGTTGATTTCTTAGTCAATAAAAACCTCATTGATTCGTCAATAAAACTGAAAAAGGAGGTGGTGATGCAAGACAAGGACGAGAAATTGAATGATAAAAAGAAGAAAAATATCACAAAAAGGCCAAGGAATAAGAGGTCATATATACTGGTTATTGTTCTGTTTCCTT
>JAOXJQ010014136.1:0-10013 GCA_025762765.1 Quercus bicolor | reverse complement strand
TTTTTTTTATTTTTTTTTTTTAATATTAATATTAAACAATTTAATTTTTTTTATTGTTAAAAAAAAAAAAAAAAAAACGTTTTTTAATGAAGCTAACATGACAACAAAAAAAACGCCTATAGCTTATTTATAAAATTAAAAAAAAAAAAAAAAAATTATGGACCGATCAAATTATTGCATGATAAGAATAACTACTTGCTTCACATCATTGACAATTTTAGTTAGGAAACATAATTTTCTTTTTTAAAATAAAAACTTGAGGTATTTTTAGCCTTTAAGAAAATTAAAACATTTATAGAAAAGTATAATGATGACTATGAAGCTAAGGCCTTGAGATTTTGAAAGGCAAAGTGAATTTCCACCAAACAAATATATAAAGAATTATATAAAACAAAAGTAATTCAACTTGCTTGAGAAATATGAATACGAACTTTAAATAAGGACTTTTCTCTTTTAAAGATTTTCTTAAACATATTTTCAAACATATATGAAATAATAATGAGTACAAACATAAAAAATAAAAAATTGTTTTCAACGTTGAATAAGTCTCCACCATCATAAAACTTCTTTCCAAATAAATATATGATTCATTCAAATATTATATTGAACATATGTTTAAACATAAATAACAAAACAAGATTGTTGATGTAAAAATTATAAAAATCTTTTCAGTGATTTAAAAACATTACCAAAAAAAAAAAAAAAAAACTAGATCTATGAGACAATAGTGAATACAAACATTACAAAGTTTGTTTTCAATCTCTACTTCCTCTTGTAAAGAGAGAGAAATTCCTGAGATTAGTACAAAATCGTATCCCAGGCATAACCCTACAATTCGAGCAAAGAGGTCTAGCACATGAAAGTATAGTGTCGGATGCAAAGAAGATACAATCTTCATTTAAATTTTAAATGACTGGCATCTGATTTTTGAACCATTCCAATGACTAGGAAGTACGTTTCTTTTCTATTTTCCTTTCTTGGTGGATTTGCTTTGTATATAAGGGAGCAAAAACCTTAATTGTAATGTACTCTAATTTTACATTACAATAAATAAAACTCTTAACATATTTTTTTAGATAGGTTGTGTACGAAATTTGACCAACGATTGTTTCGTTGCAATTTCTTAAGAATCAACGATTGTTTCTTGGTTTCTATACCAAAATGATGAAATCTCTATGTAACATTTCTGTAATTTTTATCTAAAATAAGAGTTAGGTAGTGTGGAATGGGTTTCCATATTGACAAATGCATGATAGCAATTAAGATCAAACAAACCCCAAAAACTCAAAGATCCAATTTTGGACAAAAAATAAATGTGAAAAAATTGAGAATCCAGCCATTAATCGAGACCTCAGTGAACAACTTTAGGCTAAGAAGTGAAAACCCGTTATAGAAATGCAATAAAAGTCACACTTACACATATAGACAACAAAAACAACAAATTGAAAGAGAAACCAAGAAGGATTGAAAGTAATAGGGCTCAAAATCTAGAACTAAGATCCCCAAAATTTCACTACAAGCTCACAACCCCACAAGTTATCTCGGTTGGAATTTGGACATGACTCCATTACTGAATCTCAGTTTATTATTATTTTAGTAGCCACATAAGCTTTATGTTGACAATTGTACACATTGTATGCCACGTAAATATTTTCCTTTGGTGAGTTAATAGTATGGACCAAATTAACTACAATTTAAAAATAATAAGAACCAAATTGACTACTATGAAATTTAGGATCAGATTGATTGTGACCCTAAAATATAGGAACCAAAATAGTATTTTTACTTTTTTGTGGTTTTTTTTTTTTAAAAAAAATCTTAAATAGGTCCCCACCATTATAAAACTTATTTCAAAATAAATATATAAAATATGATTCCTTCAAAAATTATATTGAACATATGTTTAAATGTTCATAACATAACAAGATTATGAACATAAAAATAATTAAGAAAAATTTTCATGTTTAAAATAAGCAGGATTTAACCTTCTCTTTTGATATGGACTTTTGATCCTTTAATTGAAAATAAACTCTCAAACAAATCTCTAATTCATACACTCGGGTCCACTAATTACATACTAAGTTTCCTTGTAACATTTAATTGGAGTAGGTTCCACGACCACATCTATTGATCTTCAAATTCTTGTTGCATAAGTAAATTAAGTGTTCTTGTTAAGAAATTTTATATGATTAAATACAGAGATTGTGCAATTTTTCTTTCAAACTACTTTAAAAGACATATTACTAGATTTTTCCTAACTTTTTCATCCACTACAATATCTTTCAATCTTTTTAGTTATTATCTCTAGCTTATAACTTCATGCATAATAGTAAATACATTTAAAATGTATAATTATAAACATAATTTTTCTTTTTGAAAAAAAAATTTAAGAGTTTAATTCCTATATAAATTAAATACTATTGATGATTATTCTTATATTTTCTAAACTCTTTAAAAAAAAACTTTGTAAAAAAACTTTTAATATAAGTTTAACAAAATTCTTGATTTTTGGAAGAGAAATGTTATATTTACAACATTTTCACAACACTTTCACAACAAGTTTTAAGTGGTAGGGTGTTATTAGTTATTATGGGTGGACAAAAAAGTAAATTTGGGTCGTAAATTCAAAATTGAACTAATAACAATTTACCACTTATATTTTTTTGTGAAAGTGTTATGAAATTGTTGGGAACGTAGCACTTCTATTTTTGAAATGAGTAGTAAATATCTTCACCAAAATTAAGAACTTGAATAGACACAAGTCACAAAATTAGAGCTCAATTGAAATCCAATTGGATTTTTTCTAAGCTTCAGCTTTAAATAAACTAGCATGTAACCCATGGAAATCCATGGATACTTTTAAAATTAAACACAATTTTTACTATAAAAACCTAAATAAGGGCAAATTACAATTTACCCACCTGTGGTTTGGCTGAAATTTAAGTTGTCTACCTATAATTTAAAATTTGACACTACTCACCTGAGACTTGACCGAAATTTAAGTTGCTTACTTGTGATTTGAAATCTCATGATGCAAGTATTTCGCTGAATTCTTTTTTATCTTATTTGATCTTGTATTTTTATGTTTTTTGCATTTTTGGAGGAGAGAAACATAAAGTGAAGTAAAATTACATATTTAGCCATATTTTTAATAGAGATTGGTTAAAGAAATCTCACTGAACTAATCTCAAATGGGTAAAGTGTCAAATTTCAAACCACATGTAAGCAATTTAAATTTTGGCCAAACCATAAGTAAGTAAGTTGTTATTTGCCCTATAAATAATTAGTAAAATTATTTTTTAAAAGAATAGCATGTAACACATGCATACGTATGAATACATTTAAAATTAAACAAAATTTTTATCATAAAAATATAAATAATTAGTCAAATTATTTTATAAAAAAAACTAAATATAATTAGATATGATCATTTTGTTTTCTAATTTTTAATTAGATAGAATGTGTGGTAATCTTTGTTGTGTGGCGATTTTTATTGAGTATATGTGATTTATTTTCTTTTTTGTTTAAATTTTATAGTTCATTAATATTAGATTCTTAGTATTTTACACTCATTAACTCACTTGACACAAAAATTAAAAAACTTAAGTGGACACATGACACCAACGTAAGTGGATAATTATAGTGTGATCTCCACATAAATTTAGACACTTGGCGCAAAATTTGATTATAATATCAAATTCTAATTGAACTTTCTCTTAGTATTACCTATTAATATATACTAACAGGTAATCTATATAAATGCATTGATTCATTTAAAATTAAACATAATTTTTATTATAAAAATATAAATTATTAGTTAAATTAATAAATAAATAAATAAGCATGTAACACATGCATACGTAAGGATACATCTAATATTAAACATAATTTTTATCATAAAAATATAAAATAATTAGTCAAATTTTTTTTTGAAAAAGTAAACATAATTAGTCGCATATTAAAATTCTTACCTAAATTTAATATTACTTATGATAATTTTTTTTTGGTAATTTTTAATAAATAAAATGTGTGGTGATTTTCATTGTGTGATGATTTTTATTGAGTATATGTGATTGATTTTTTAAAAAATAATTATAGTTAAATAATATAAGATTTTTATTATTTTGCATTCATTAACTCACTTAACACAAAGATTAAAAAATTTAAGTAGACACAGGGCACAAACTTAAGTGAATAATTATTATGTGGTCTCCACATAAATTTAAACACATGGTACAAAATTATATTCTAATTTCAAATTCTAATTGAATTTTCTCTTAATTTTGTCTGTTAATATATACTAGCTTGTAACCCCATGCATATGTATGAATATACATAAAATATATACATTAAGATGTATAGTATAATTCTTACATATATAATTTAAATATTATAGATTGTCATTCTTATATATATATTTTTTAACTTTTTAAAAAATCTTGTAAGAATATTATTAGATAGAAAATGCAAATTTTCCATTTTATTATTATTATTATTTTTTTTTATGTTCACTAATTCTAGACTCTTTAATTTTGGTACACAATAACTTACTTGGATGAATATTTATAATGTAGTCCCATATTTGACTCCAAAATTAAGAAATAAAATGCTCTCTAAAAATAAATAATTTAGGATACATAGCGCAAAATTGGACTTCAATTGTAGAATCTAATTGGATTTTCTCTAAACTTTATATATATATATATCAATATGTAACCTGTGCTTACACACGAGAATGATGAATTGTAGTGATGTATTTGATGTCAGCATGGGTTATTAATCATATGAGACATTTTTTTCAAACAAAACAATTGGAAATATTGAAATGGTTTTTCCTTGCAATTTTCATGATATTGGTTACCTCAAGTTTTTCATTACACTGCTATTATGTACATAATTTTGAAAATCACTATTAAATAATACATATACAATATCAATTCACAATCAAGTTCTGTGAAATTCTACTAAATACAACTCAAAATAAAATAAAATAAAAATTGGTCCAATAGTATCTCCTAAATTGAATGGGGATAGGTGCATAAGATCATTCAGTTACATTCAAGATCTTTGCATATAAAATATCTAAACAATTTAATTTGTATGGAAAGCTAATAAAAGCAAAATTCAATTTTGATTCTAATTGAATTTTTTCTATGCTTTGATTATATAATATGTGTGTGTGTGTGTGTGTGACCTAGTTAGTAATGAATCATATATAGTCATGATATATTATATAAATGACTTATAAATTTGATTTATTTCTAGTTACACAAAAAAATGGCTCATAAATATAAAATCATTCAAACTCTTTATTCCTCTAATTTTATATATATAGTTAGGTATATGATTAGGTTTTTATGGTTTACTTATATTAGACTCGTCGTTTTCTACACTAAATTAACTCACTTGACATAAAAATTAAAAAAAAAATTAGAATAGATGGGACACATGGCGCAAAATTAAACTCTAATTGAAATTCAATTTTGCATTGAATTAACTCACTTCAAACAAAATTTTAAAAGCTTAAATTAAATGAGACACATGGCACAAAATTAGACTCTAATTGAATTCAAATTTGAAATTGAATTCAAATTCGAAATTTAATTGGATTTTTTCTCAGTTTTTGCTATTAAAATATACTAGTATATAACCCGTGCTTACACATGAAAATGATGAATTATAGTGGTGCTATTGATGTTAGTTTGGGTTATTATATATATAGGACATAGTTCGACCAGGACATTTAGAAATACTAAAATAGTTTTTCTTTACATTTGGTTACACCAAGTTTCTTATTACATTGCTATTACATATATAATTTTGAAAATCACTATTGGATACTACATATATAGTATCAATTCACAATTATTGTCTGTGAAGTTCTACTAAATATAACACAAAATAAAATAATAAATTGGTCAAATAGTATCTCCTAAATTAAATGGAGATAGGTGCATAGGAACGTTCAACTTAATTACCAGTTTGTTACGTTCAATATCTTCGTATACAAAAAATCTTAATAGAAACAATCTAAAAAAATATGCTTATTACTATAGAGAAAAAATAATAGCAAAAATCTAAACAATTTAATTTGTATGAAAAGCTAACAAAAGCAAGATCCAATTTTTATTCTAATTGAATTTTCTATAAACTTTGGTTTTAAAAAGTAAAAAATATATATATATATATATATATATATATTACCTACTTAGTAATGGACCATATATAATCATGGTATATTACATAAATAACTTATAAAATTTAATTTTTTTTAGTTATACCAACAAAAAAAAAGCTCATAAATATAAAATCATTTAATTAACTCATTTGGCACAAAAATTAAAAAAATTAAATTAAATGGGACACATGGTGCAAAATTAAACTCTAATTGAAATACAATTTTTACATTGAATTAACTCACTTGACACAAAAATTTAAAAACTTAGACTAGATGGGACACGTGGCGCAAAATTAGACTCTAATTGTCTCAAATTGCTTAAGAGAGTGTGTTGTGTGTAGTATAACTTATCTTACCCTCCTTAAAAAGTTACAATAGCTTTTGGGTGAAATTGTGGTGTATCTTTGTATTAGAAACCCTTTCCCTCTCCCTTGTACATGTGTGTGTATTTGTTTCTCAAAAAAAAAAAAAAAAATTGAATTCCAATTTGAAATCTAATTAGATTTTCTCTCGATTTTGCTTTTATATATATATTCCTTCCAATCATTGTAATTTTATTTTCTTTCTTTTTCATTTTCAAATTTCAATTCCATACTTTTCAACAATAAATTTAGTTACAATTTCTAAACATTATACTCCATTTTAAGTGTAGAAATTTCCATTTCAACCTATTCTTTGAAAGTTCAACTTCTAGGAAAACTCATTTATTTATGCACATATGTTAAAACAACGTCAGAGGCAATACAAATATTTATAATAAATATGTATATATCACAATCATTATTGATACCGTATTTTTTTTGCCTTATTTTGCATGCCAAAATTCTTTTTATTTTCTTAAAAATTGTAAAAATTACCATTTTGATCTTAGGATTAAAGGAATAATATATGAAAATGTAGGGCCAAAGACTCCAAATCATGTAATGGGCTTTGGGCCACACCCTAGACAATTAGCAAAGTCCGAGGAGAGGAAATGGTTGCTAAAGGGATTTCCAATTTAGCTCTCATAGGCAAGGAGCATTTGGAGGACGATCTGAGGAGGAATGCCTCCTTGGACGTGACGAATGTAGCTCAAATATGCACTCTTGCAATCAGGTGGACCCCCCAATAGGCATTAGCAATAGGGACGTGCCCCACAAACCCACGGGGAAGAAGGAAACGCAAAATATCCAAGGAGAGGCTGCTGTTACCGCATTAAATGCATTGCAGCTACTTTTCTGGCCGCATTTATGTGGAGAGGACTTGTGAACAGTGTTGCCTTGGCTACCACAACTCACAGAAGGCTGAAGAGGGGTGTCTAATAGGACAAGCACTTAAGTAGGGATCCAGATGATCAACAAGTGTAGGACCATGATGGCTTCAAGACGGCTATATAATATGGGGAGTCCCCATGAGTAGAGGGGAGGAAGAGTAAAAAAAAGAATATTGTAGCAATCTAAACTGCCATAATACTCAAACGGTGATCACTATATATTCATTTGACCTCAGACTGAAAATCTATGGATGTCAACGTGTATTATTTGTGTTTAATCGTTGTCTAGCCCAATTCTAACCGTTGTCCAACTCGCTAGGACCCAGTTCTACGACCCATTCTCTACAAATTCATTGTTTCTAGGCTCCTTGGACCAAGACCCCATACTTCTTGGACTTGGGCCCCAAATCATGACCCTACAGAAAATATTTTATTTTATCTGGATCGGATGTTAATCACCCAATTTTTCATGTTTGAGACCAAAATGACCCTATTGACCAATCTTTGACCAAGTAAACTAATCACATATTCATTATTAGACTAGTTTGTAGATATTATTACATAAAATTTGTAATAGGTTTAGCATTTTTCTTAAATCTTTATCATCTGTAGCTATCATGATACTTGAATATATAAAAATTAACAACAAGCGTGTCTAGATATTTTTCTTAAATTTCAAAATACCTCCAAGATTTTAAAAGACTATGTAAAGAAAATGTCAGTGGCAACAAGCAAAAACAAAATAAACTCCATTTGTACATCAACCTTTTAGACTCAGTTCCCATTTCTGTGTTATAGGATGAAATATTTTAAATATTGATGAATTTAAGAAAAAACAAATTGATGAGGAAGTCAATTGAAATAAGCAAGGAAGAAAGGGAAGCAATTGACAATAACTTAAGAAAGAGCTTTTTTTAATTATTATTATTCATATATGATAGAATTTCAACATATAGCATCTCCTTCATAATAATTATTTATTATCATCATATCAAAACACTAATTAATTTTTGGTGTAAGTAGAAAATCAACTTATTTAATGAAGCTAATACGACAACAAAAATAGAGGCTATAGCTTATTTCTAAAAATAACTTACAGACTAATCAAATCATCATTGCTTGATAAGAATAACTATTTGCTTCACATCATTGACAATTTTAGTTAGAAAACATGGGTTTCTTTTTTTAAAATAAAAAATTTGAGGCATTTTAAGCCTTTAAGAAATTTAAAACATTTGTAGAAATGTATTATGACTATGAAGTTAAGTTCTTGAGATTTTGATAAAGGCTTTGAATCCCCACCAAACAGATCTAAAGAATTTCATAAAACAAAAGGAGAATTCAACTTGTTTTTTCAATTTTAAGTTTCGCATAATAAAATGGTGTAATTGAATAAAATAAGAAATCAATTAATTTTTAACATGGCTAGGAGCACGTTATGTTGTAAAGCACTTGTAAGGTTGAATTTAATCAACCATTTTGTTGGGTTTATTTCATGCCAAATTTTCTTGTAATTCAGCATTTAGAAACCCTGTATTGAGGTGGAAATCATGTAAGAGTGGTGTGCGAGAGAATGTGAAGAAAAACTTAAGAGTGTGTACTCAATAGGGCCTCATGATTGGATCTCGCAACTAGCTCGCGGTTGGCAAGTTGCCAAAGGAGGCACACGTGTGAAGCATGCAGAGGAGTTGAAGAGTCACACCAACTGGAGCACTACAGGACAAAAATTCCAGTCTAGCCAGGCAGTTAGCTTGTGACTCAGACTCGCGACTCAGTCAAGTCGCCAGACCACTCTGTTTGGGAAAAATTGATCTTTCGCATTTCAAAACACACTGGTATAAATACCCCTTATACCCACATATTGTAGAGAGATTCCAGAGAGAATTTTAAGAGAGAAACCCTAGAGAAAAACAAGATTGACTCATCCACAATTTTCATCATTTGATTCTCTAAATTTCTCTACTCTCACCCTTTCCATTGTTACATCCTTGGGAAGTACATTTAACCAAATCATTTTTTCACCATACCCATATATGTGAGAAGGTTATTTGGTGCTTGAGAAGCAGTTAAGAAGGAACCAATTAATATTGGTTGATGCTATAAGCTATAGCGGAATTCGGTAAGCTAGAGAAGACAAAGGTTCAGCGTAACCTCGTTGGAGTAAGAAGCTTGGAGGGCTTAGGTACACTGGGTAGATTAGGTTTAGAGGGTCTTATACTGTTCATGTATCCCAACTTCATTCTCTAATGGATTATTGATCGCTTGGAAGGTGGCGGAGAGGTTTTACGTCGAGGACTTCGGTTTCCTCTTCAATAACACATTACTGTGTTGTCTTTGTGTTTGCATCTCTCTTCCCTTAATCTTTGTCATTTAATTTCTGATGTGGTTGTAATTTTATCTGGTTTAGATTGTTTTATCTATTTTGTTTTAACATTATTTGATAATAAGCTTGAATTGGTAATTTGTAATTTAGGGTTCTAAACATTCAAGGTGTTTTACACAATATTTGAACATTCAACACTCTCTCTCTCTCTCTCTCTCTCTCTCTCTCTCTCTCTCTCTCTCTCTCTCTCTCTCTCTCTC
>JAOXJQ010014129.1:0-10013 GCA_025762765.1 Quercus bicolor | reverse complement strand
ATCTACCTCGAGCTTTGGGCTCCAAGTGCGCGGATTAACACGCACTTCGGCCCGGTTCTCTTCCTCCCGGCTTTCTATGGATGAAGCCCTTTTATTCTTTTGCCCCTGGGTGGTTTTTTGCTGCTTGTTCGGGCGGGGGACCACCTCACCTTCCTCAAGGGTTTCAACCGGCCTTTTCTTCTTTAGGTCCAGGTTAACCTTGAGGCCGAGATCAGAAGGGGGTTGAGGGGCAACTGGAGGAAGGACCGGGGTCTGTGACTGAGCTGGTGCCTTTGATGATTGACCCTTTCCTCGGGTAGCCATCAACTCTCGAAGGCTTTTTCCTTTGCCGGAGGCCATATTATCTACTTCCTCGTCCGAGTCCGAGCAGTTTATAACAACTGGGGCGCCGACCACAGAATTTCGATCCTGCTCTCCCTCGGGGTTTGAAAGCTCAATCAAAGGAGCTTTGGGAATCTCCTCTTCGAAATAGAACTCGTCTATCTCCTCTTCAAGAGAAAGACGAGATGATTTAGTCTCTCAATTGTCTAGTGGAGGCAATTGCGCAACTGGTGGAGGATTCCGAACGCTAGGTAACACGACCGGCTTGAGATCTTGTCGGGCCAAAAACTTGGGCTTGGATACGTCAATCCTAGTTAACCTTGGACTACCAGCTCTTATGGTGTGGCCAATGGCTTGGAAAGCGCGGGTTAGGGGTTGGTAGCCCAAAATCAAATGAGCTACGCGTAGCTGCCCGTCCTTGGTAACGTAGATTTCTGACCTCAAAAGATAGTTCAAGGCCTGAACGTTTACGTGGCTCAGTTTAGGAGCAACTTGAGCTCTATCTGCAAAATAGCCGAGAAGGATATTATGGTTAAGTTATAAAATTTTTTGATTCTTAAGCAAAAAAAAAAAAAAGGGGGAATGAATCTAAAGAGCTAAGCCCCCTCCCTAAAGGACTGGCCCTAGAGGCGCCGCACCTGGAATTCTTGCCCGAGTTGGACAATGAAAACCATCGCTTCACTCTCCTGAGGCAATGAGGAAATCATCCTTCATAGTCTTATTGGATATGGGGAGGCAGGAGATTAGCCTAACGACCTCGGACCAAGATTTAAGATAATACCCCCCCTTCTTGATGTAATGGCACTCGTACAGATGAACCACATCATGCCAGGTAAGGCCTAGACCTATCCATTCGTTCAGGACATCTACGCAGCCTAATATTTTGAACATGTTTGGAGCGCATTGATGTGGTGTCAACCTGTGGTGGTACAAGTAGTCCCGGGTGATCCTACGCATGGGAAGTGTCATTCCCCCTTCTATAAAAGCAATCATGGGAATGACGACTTGACCCACGTCTCTATCTGTTAATATTCCTTCTGGGGGACAATATTGCAGAACCACACCTGGTGGGATATGATATTTTGCCCTAAAGGCCTCCAAGGCAACCGGGGTATCTACTAGATCCTTGAATCTACCTATCTAAGCTAAACTGGAGGGACGGAAAGAAAATCAAGATGAGAATTGAGAGTCGAGGAGAAGTTTGAAGCAACAAAGTAAGCAGAACTTACGGGTGTCCTCACAAACAATCACCAAGACGCTTGGAAATCTTCTCGAGGAAGGATGTTTCACAGAAACGGCTACAGAAATGTGAAGGTCGGAAACGTTCGTGAATCTCTGGGCGCTGGAGTTCTCTGGACTTCTTATGTGCTAGTAAAAAAGAAAAACGAGTCTCTTTAGGGCTTTGTATAGTCAGGGGGAAAAAAGGAAATCACTCTCGCTCAAGAATTCTGGAAAGAATGTCAGCCGTTGGATCCGTGCCTCGTTGTTGGATAAGGGAGACATGAAGCCGCCTGGAGTAAATAATCGCGCCTCGTAAATTGTAGCGCGTCAAAAGTAACTGCCCCCACACGTGTGAATCAGGAGCTAATTAATTCTATTCTTTGTAATATCAAAACCCTGTTTTTCTCCTCGGAAGGAGATCAAAAACCGGAGTTTTGAGGGGCTATTGTGGGGACCGGCCCAAAATAACAGGCTGGCTAGGCCCTAGGCCCGTCCGAGGAGTTAGCCCGACCGAGGAGTCAGTGTGGCCCAAGCAATCCTTATTCAGGCCCATTGGGGCAAAGAGGACATGTCCGAGGAGTAATTTCTCCTCGGATACTGCAAATTCCGGAGCAAAAGTACATCCTAGCCACTATAGTTAATCTTCCCAATACGTAAAAAGGAAGGAAACCCAAAATATTTCAGCAAAGCTGCCACCACCACATTAAATGCATTACAACTACTATCTTGGTCGCATTAATGAGGAGAAGACCCCTGAACAGTGTTACCTTGGCTACCGCAACTCACAAAGAATTGAGAGGGATGTCTGATGGGACAGGTGCTCAAGTGGGGGTTTGGATGATCAACAAGTGTAAAGCCCAGATGATATGAAAGGGCCTATATAATATGTAAAAGTCCCCCAAGAGAGGGGACGGAAAAAAGAGAGAGAGAGGAGACTGTAGAGAAGCCTTACTGCATTGATCTATTAATCAAGTTTTTAGCCTTATCATTTCTAGAGACTTTTCTTCACAGTGGCATTTTCGTTCTTGTTTGTGTATTCCCTTAACCCATGCATCAAACCGTTGAAATTAACTGAAACCGAGTTCTTTAGCCCATACTCTACAAAACTTCATTGTGTGGGACCTTTTGAACCAAGACTTGAGCGACAAGGATTGGGACACCAAATTGTTCTCCTACAATTGGTACTGTCTGTGGGAAGAACTGGAGTGTTAGTAAGCACAATAGTTAAGCATGGCAGGACTAGGTCCATATCAGGAGAATCCCCACCAAACTAATCCTCAACAGACAGAACCTATTGAGTCTCAGCGGCAAAATGATCTTTCCAACCCAGGCAACAGAAGGAATCATGAGGGAGGCGTACATACTACCCAGACGAGCCAAAGTCATACCCAAATAGGTAGTCACGTATCTCAAAGGCGAAACAACCATCAGGCCATGCAGCGAGAGATAGATGACCTGAAAAGAAAGTTGCGATGTGCGCAGTGAAAGCGATCTCCCTCCAGCTTAGATGCATTCTCTAACGAGGAGGACATGAGTTATCGACGGAGGTCGAGAACACCCCCAAGTGAGACCTTTTCTTTCGAAAAGGAGTCTCGCCCTGTGCGAAGTTATGAGAGCCCATCCAGCAAGGGTTTGGGTAATGACGCCATGAACAAGGCATTAGATCAGATCTCCAGATCACCCTTCGCGCACAGAATCGAAGGGGCTAAATTACCTTGACGTTTTAATCAACCAACATTTGCCATCTATAACGGCTGAGTAGACCCAGTGGAGCACGTGAGCCAGTTTAATCAAAGAATGGCCATCTACTCCCAAAACGAGGTTCTAATGTGCAAAATTTTCCCATCCAGCTTGGGGCCAATGACGATGAGATGGTTTAACAGCCTAAAGACAAATTCCATAGGCTCCCATAAGCAGCTCACTTAGGCTTTTTGTTCTCGCTTTATTACAAATAGCAGAGTCCCTCGACCCCTAAGTTCGTTACTGTCCTTGTCCATGCACGAGGGAGAAACCCTAAAGGTGTATTCGGATAGGTATTGGGAGATGTATAACGAGTTGGATGAGAACCACGATAACGTCGCTATAAGCACTTTAAAAAGCGGTCTCCCCACCAAGCATGACTTAAGAAAATCTTTCACTAGTAAACCCATTGCCAACGTTCATCAGTTAATGGATAGGATTGACAAGTACAAAATGGTGGAAGAAGATCAGCTACAAGGAAAGGGAAAGGAGAAGATCATTCCCCCCAAAGGGAATGATTTCAGGTCGGAACGATATAACCATAACCAGCCGAGGAAAGATTTTTCGAGACAAGGTGGACAAAGCAACATGCAAACGGTTAATGCCGTGTTCAGAGAGCCAGTACAACAAGTTTTAGAGAATGTCAAGAATGATCCCTTCTTCAGATGGCCGGGAAAAATGGCTGGGGACCCTTCGAAACGCAACCAGAACCTTTATTGTCACTATCATCAGGACCATGGACATTCCACTGAGGATTGCAAGAATCTATGGAATCACCTAGATCAGTTGGTCCGAGAAGGAAAGTTACGTCACCTTTTACACCCCTCAAGCGGTCATCTGGGCCAGGCAATGCAAGAGCCTCGAAAAGATGTACCATTAAGACCCCCCATAGGGACGATACACGTCATCCTCGCTGCTCCAGGAAGAACCGGGTCATTTCCTTCCAGGGTGTTGTCTGTGGCTTGGCTCTCCGCCGAGGATAGGGAAAGAGAGTTTAAAAGGTCTAAAAAGGGAAGCTCTTTGATATTAGGATTCTCGGACGAAGATAAGAGGGGAACTATCCAACCTCACGACGATGCCTTAGTGGTTACGCTGAGAATCGGAGGTTTCGATGTGAGAAGGGTGCTGGTAGACCCGGGTAGCGCAGTAGAGGTAATGTACCCTGATCTATACAAGGGGCTGAACCTAAGGCCGGAGGATTTGGCGGCTTATGACTCTCCCCTTATCAGCTTCGAAGGGAAGACCGTTATACCAAAATGGCAGATTAGACTACCTATACAGACTGGGTCAGAGGTGGTGGAGGTGAACTTTATCATGGTTGATGCCTACTCGCCCTACACAGTGATAGTAGCCAGGCCATGGATCCATGCCCTAGAAGCCGTATCTTCCACACTTCACCAAAAGGTAAAATACCCGTCTGGAGGCCAAGTGGAAGAGATTTGTGGAGATCAGGCCATGGCCAGGCAGTGCATGGTGGCCGCCATCTCACGTCAGTCCAATGCCGAGTCCTCGACCTCTGAAAACTTATAACAACCAGCCACCTCGGCAGGGCAAGTCAGTGGGCCAGCCAAGGAGATAAGGTGTGAAAGTTTGGAAAAGTTTATCGTTGATAATGACCCGGAGAGATTTTTCCAGGTTGGCTTCGAGTTGCCTCCTCAAAAAAAAGAGGAACTGGTCGGGTTTCTAAGAAGAAATGTTGATGTATTTGCATGGGACACTTACGATGCCCCAGGGGTTGACCCTAGCCTTATTTGTCACCACTTGAATGTTAACCCATCTTCCATTTCAAAGAAGCAACCACCTCGACGTCCCTCAAAAGAACATGCTAGTGCCGTTAGAGACGAAGTGACAAAGTTGAAAAAGGCAAGGGCTATCAAAAAAGTCTTTTACCCCGAATGGCTGGCAAATACGGTGGTGGTAAGAAAGTAAACAGGGAAGTGGCGAGTCTGCGTGGACTTCACAAACTTGAACAAGGCATGCCCGAAAGACCCGTTCCCGTTACCTCGAATAGACCGACTGGTAGATGCGACTGTAGGCCACCCTCGAATGAGCTTCCTGGATGCCTTCCAGGGCTATCATCAGATACCTCTAGCATTAGAGGATCACAATAAAACGGCGTTCATGACACCCGTCGGAAACTACCACTATAAGGTGATACCTTTCGGACTAAAGAATGCAGGGTCAACATACCAAAGGATGATGACCAGAATGTTTGAATCGCAACTGGGCAAGGTCATTGAAGTCTACATTGACAATATGGTGGTAAAAAGCAAGGTGGTGTCCGAGCACGTGAAAGACTTGAAGATCATCTTTGGCGTTTTAAGGGAGCATAAGTTGCGGCTCAATGCTTCCAAGTGTTCATTTGGGGTTGGGTCTGGGAAATTCCTAGGTTATATGGTAACCCACAGAGGAATAGAGGTAAGCCCAGATCAAATCAAGGCGATTAATAGCCTACAAGCTCCTTGGAATCCGAAAGAAGTGCAGAAACTTACTAGCATGATCGCAGCATTGAATCGGTTCATATCACGATCTGCAGACCGATGCCGACCTTTCTACCTCTTAATAAATAAGTGGAAAGGGTTTGAGTGGTCAGAGGATTGTGTCCTGGCTTTCCAGCTACTCAAAGAATACTTGTCGTGGCCACCCATCATGTCTAGCCCAGAGGTGGACGAGGTACTGTTCGCATACATAGCAGTAGCCCCTCACGCTGTCAGCCAGGTACTGATACGGGATGATAATGGAATACAGCGACCAGTGTATTATGTGAGTAAATCATTGCATGAGGCTGAAGTGCGCTACTTACCATTGGAGAAAGCAATTTGGCGGTAGTGCATGCCACGCGAAAACTCCCTCACTATTTTCAGGCACACACGGTCATTGATCTAACCCAGCTTCCCCTTCGATCGGTGTTACGAAGCGCCGATTACACGAGAAGAATCGCCATGTGGAGCACGGCCTTGGGCGCTTTTGACATTAAATACATGCCTAGGTCCTCTGTAAAGGGTCAAGTCCTCGCGGATCTAGATGCAGAATTCGCTGAGCCTTCTGTGGAAACAGTAACACCAAAGGAAAACATGGATGGAAAATCAGTTGGCACAATCTCGGCTCAAGAAACCTCGCGTTGGAAGGTCTATGTGGACGGTGTGGCCAACCAAAAAGGATTTGGGATTGGGCTAGTTCTGATATCGCCCGAAGGTATTACCATTGAAAAATCGATAAGACTCAGGTTCTCAGCTACGAACAATGAAGCTGAGTACGAGGCCTTACTTCAAGGAATGACGATGGTTCAAAAATTGGGCGGAAAGGCAATGGAAGCGTTCTCAGACTCCAAATTGGTCGTTGGCCAAGTGATGGGTAAGTTAGAAGCTAGAGATGCTAGAATGCAAGAGTATCTCGGTCGAGTCAAACACCTGCAGTCAAACTTTGAATTCTATAACCTAACACATGTCTCTAGAAGTGGGAACACACATGTGGATTCGCTAGCCACTCTTGCCACGTCCTCTTCACATGAGCTGCCACGAATGATCCTTGTTGAGGATTTATGCCAGACAAGTTCAGCCGGAAGAGACACAGCTCGGATCCATCAGATTAGAAAGAATCCCAGCTGGATGGATCTTATAATGAACTTCCTCAGAGACAATACATTACCAGAAGGAAAACTGGAGGCTGAGAAGATACGGAGGAATGCTCCTCGGTTCTGGTTGTCGGAGGACCACAAGCTATACCGGCGTTCCTATTTTGGCCCATACCTGTTATGTATACACCCAGAGGAATCTAAGTCCTTGCTAGAAGAACTACATGAGGGGATTTGTGGAAGTCACACAGGGGGAAGATCCCTGGCGCATAGGGCACTCACCCAAGGGCACTGGTGGCCGAACATGCAGAGAGAGGCCTAAGAATATGCAAAGAAGTGTGACCAATGCCAGAGATTTGCCCCAAACATCCACCAACCGAGGGGAGTCCTTAACCCCTTCTCCAGCCCCTGGCCGTTTGCTCAATGGGGTCTTGATATTGTCGGCCCTTTCCCTAAAGCAGCAGGGAATAAGCGGTACATAATAGTCGGCACCGATTATTTCACCAAATGGGTAGAGGCTGAACCGTTGGCCAACATCAGGGACATGGATGCCAAGAAATTCATTTGGAAAAATATAATTACGCATTTCGGAACTCCTCACACCCTCATCTTGAACAACGGTCTTCAGTTTGATAGTAAAAACTTCAGGGAATACTGCTGCGACTTTGGGATCATAAACCGATATTCCACTCCTGCATACCCCCAAGGAAACGGGCAAGCCGAGGCCGTGAATAAGGTCATAGTGAGCGGGCTGAAAAAGAGGTTGGATGATGCAAATGGGAGATGGGTGGAAGAGCTCCCCCACATTTTATGGACCTATCGAACGACGCCACGACGGTCAACGGGCGAAACTCCTTTTTCAATGACTTATGGGGCCGAAGCCGTACTCCCAATCAAGAACAGCTTCCCCACGTTGAAATCTAGCACTTTTACCCCAAAAAACAATGATGAGTCACTGGGGAGAAGTCTAGACTTAGCTGAGGAAAAAAGGGAAAAAACGATGATCCATATGGCCTGTTATCACCAGAAGCTAAAGCAGGGATATGATGTTAATGTAAAGCTGCGACCTTTAAGTCCAGGCAACCTCGTAATGAGGAAGATTCTCAGCAGTGCTAAGAACTCTTCCTGGGGTAAGCTGGGACCCAACTGGGAAGGACCGTATCGCATCACATCTGTGGCCAGAATAGGTGCTTATTACTTAGAAGACTTAGATGAAAAAACTGTACCTCGTCTGTGGAATGTAAATAATTTAAGAAGATATTATTATTAATGAAAACGGCTCTGTCCATGTTTTGTTTCACGATCATCGCAGACCCATTGGTCTTTTTCCATCTATGCAAGTTTTAAACAGAACCTAAGTCTTGCATGGCTCTTCGGACCACAGACTTAGGGGAAATTAATAACTTGATGCGTCTCTACAAGTTTTAAACAGAACCTAACTCCTGCATGACTCCTTGGACCACAGACTTTGGGGAAATTAACAACTTATGGCATCTATACAAGTTTTAAATAGAACCTAAGTCTTGCATGGCTCCCCGGACCACGAGCTTAAGGGAAATTAATAACTTGATGCGTCTCTACAAGTTTTAAACATAAACTAAGTCTTGCATGGCTCCTCGGACTACAGACTTAGGGGAAATTAATAACTTGATGCGTCTCTACAAGTTTTAAACAGAACCTAAGTCCTGCATAGCTCCTCGGACCACAGACTTAGGGGAAATTAATAACTTATGACATCTATACAAGTTTTAAACAGAACCTAAGTCTTGCATGGCTCCTTGGACCACAGACTTAGGGGAAATTAATAACTTGATGCGTCTCTACAAGTTTTAAACAGAACCTAAGTCCTATATGGCTTCTCAGACGACAGACTTAGGGGAAATTAACAACTTATGGCATCTATACAAGTTTTAAACAAAACTTAAGTCTTGCACGGTTCCTCAGACCACAGACTTAGGGGAAATTAATAACTTACAACTCCTGTGCGATTTTAAGGTACGTTTGTAGCTTAGTATAATTGCATCTATTGTTCTAAATTCGCCGCATGGCACTGCCTTTTCTCATTCGTTTATATTTGTTTATATTGTTGCAAACATTAACTAGAGGAACAATATTAACTTTGAACAAAATAATGAAATTATATCAACATCAATCATAAGTACCAAAAGAGAATGAAAAAAAGAAGAAGGAACATTCTATATTAATAAGTCGAGATCAATACAAAGGGAAGTCTTTACAAAAGAAGAAAAAAAATAAGACAACTCCTGTTCTAAAGAAAATACAATAATAAAAACCCTAGAAGCTAAGCCTCAGCAGGAGGATTCTCTTTCTGCTCTGGCTGAGGAGGAGGAACCTCTTTGGCTTGGGAATCTGCCTCAGGACCCACAGAGACGGACTCCTTGGCAGGATCCTTGGCCTTATCAAGCAGAGGGATAGCAGCAGGAATAACCAGGGCCTACTCTAAAGCTTCAGGGGTGCCGTCAGGGATCTCTCGGATCTCAGGAGGGAAGAAGACCTTCTCGGGCAACCTCAAGGTCGAGTCTGCAGGAACCCCTGCAGCATCAAGGGCATGAGCACATGAGATGCTGCAGTAATCCTTGCATACCTCTGGAAACTCCTCAGAGAGCTGGCTTTAGTCTCCTTCGCCCCAAGCTGATAAGAAGCCTTCTTCTCAGCCTCGGCTGCTTCTCGAACTAGCTGAGCCTCTTCTTTAGCCAGCCGGATCTCCTCCTCAGCCTTCTGTAACACAGCCTTGAGATCCAACACTGTTTTCCTTTCAGTGGCAAGGTTGGTCTCGGTCACGAACAATTTTTGGCGCTGGTTTTCGGCTTGGGTTTCGGCGTTCTTCAGTCCGGCCAGAGCGCTCTTGCGGGCTTTCTCCGACTCTTTGAATTTCTCCCAGAGTTCAAAATTCTCCTGCTTGAGAGACCCTACAGATTTCTCCACCTCAGCACGAGATTGAGCCTCAGCTTCAGCCAAATTACAGTTGTTGCGGCAGTACTCCTCGGCCACAAACACTTGCTGAGTGATCTGCCCATAAAACAACAAAACGATATCTTAGAATGCAACAAGGTCTAATAATTTTATGAAAGGTTAGAAGAGTTACTTTACCATTGCAAGGTCCCTCTTGAGGGATAGAAAGAGCTCAGGCTGAGAG
>JAOXJQ010014109.1:0-10015 GCA_025762765.1 Quercus bicolor | reverse complement strand
ACTCCTCGGACCACAGGCTTAGGGGAAATTAATAACTTATGGCATCTATCCAAGTTTTAAACAGAACCTAAGTCCTGCATGACTCCTTGGACCACAGACTTAGGGGAAATTAATAACTTATGGCATCTATCCAAATTTTAAACAGAACTTAAGTCCTGCATGGCTCCTCGGACCACAGATTTAGGGGAAATTAATAACTTATGGCATCTATCCAAGTTTTAAATAGAACCTAAGTCCTGCATGGCTCCTCGAACCATAGACTTAGGGGAAATTAATAACTTAGAACTCTTGGGCAATTTTAAGGTACGTGCGTAGTTTAGTATAATTGCAATTGTCATTCTAAAATCGCCGCACGGCGTTCTTTCTTCTTACTCATTTATATTTGTTCATATTGTTGCAAACATTAAGTGAAGGAATTGCATTAGTAAACATCGGAAGAAAAGGGAAAAAAGAACATTTTATATTAATAATCCGAGATTAATACAAAGAGAGGTCTTTACAAAAGAATGAAAAATAAGACAACTCTCGTTCTAAAAAAAAAAAAAATACAATAGTTAAAAACCTAAAAGCTAAGCCTCAGCAGGAGGATCCTCTTTCTGCTCTGGCTGAGGAGAAGGAACCTCGGAGATGGAGTCCTTGGTAGGATCTTTGGCTTTATCAATCAAAGGGATGGCATCAGAAATAGCCAATACCTGCTCAGAAGCTACTGGAGCACCATCAGGATTCTCCCGAATCTCCTGCGGGTAGAAGACCTTCTCAGGCAATCTCAGCACCAAGTCTGCAAGAATTCCTGCAGCATCAAGGGCATGAGCCCATGAGATGCTGTAGTAATCCCTGCACACCTCCTGAATTTCCTCGGAGAGCCTGACTTCAGTTTCTTCAGCCCCAAGCTGATAAGCAGCTTTCTTTTCAGCCTCGGCAGCCTCCCGAATCAGCTGAGCCTCTTCTTTAGCCCGCCGTATCTCCTCCTCAGCTTTCTGTAGCACGACCTTGAGATCCAGTACCATTTGCTTTTCAATGGCAAGGCTGGTCTCGGTCACGTACAGCTTTTGGCGCCGGTCCTCAGCTTGAGTTTCAGCATTCTTAAGCCCGGCCAGAGCGCTCTTGCGACCCCTCTCCGCCTCTTTGAACTTCTCTGCAAGTTTGAGGCTCTCTTGCTTGAGGGACCCCGTGGTTTTCTCCATCTCGGCCCGAGATTGGGCCTTAGCTTCAGCTAAGCTGTGGCTGCTGTGCCAATACTTCTCAGCCACAAACACCTGCTAAGTAATCTGCCAACAAAACAAAATTGTCTTAGAATGCAACAAGGTTTAATAACTTAATGAAAGGGTAGAAGAGTCACTTACCTTGGCAAGGTCCCTTTTGAGAAATAGAAAGAGCTCGGGCTGAGAGAATTGCCTGTAAGCCTCCATATCCCAAGGAAGGAGTACTGACTGCTCCAAAGCCTCATCTATGTACCCTGCTCGGCCCCTGTTGTATTCTCGGACCGAGGCAGTGTAGGGGATAGCAACCCCATCCAACTCCAACTTCGGACTCCAAGTGCATGGGAGAACACGCACTTTAGCTTGGTTTTCTTCATCTCGGCTCGCCAACAAAGGAGCCCTCTTATTCCTCTATTCCCGGGTGGTTCTTTGTTACTTACCCGAGAGAGGAGCCACCTCTCCTTCCTCGGGGGTCTCCATCAGCCTTTTCTTCTTAAGGTCCAGGTTAGCCTTCAGGCCGAGGTCAGAAGGGACCTGAGGAGCGACCGGAGGAAAGACCTGGGTCTGCGGCTGAGCAGGCACCTTTGATGATTGGCCTTTGCCTCGAGAGGCCATCAATTCGCGAAGATTTTTTCCTTTGCCGGAGGCCATATTATCTACCTCTTCTTCTGAGGAGTCTTCCAAGCAGGCTATTATTATGGGGGTGCCGACCACGGAATTTCGATCCTGCTCTCCCTCAGGATCTGAAAGCTCAATCAAAGGAGCTTTAGGAATCTCTTCTTCAAATTAAAACTCGTCTATCTCCTCCTCAAGAGAAAGATAAGAAGATTTGGTCTCTTCCTTGGCTTGCGCAGCAACTTCAAGGTTGTCTGGCGGAGGCAATTACGTAGCTAGTGGAGGATCCCGAACACCAGGTAGCACGACTGGCTTGAGATCTTGTCGGGCTAGAAACTTGGTCTTGGATACGTCAATCCTAGCCAATATCGGACTACTCGCTCTTATGGCGTGGCCAATGGCTTGGAAAGAACGGGTTAGGGGTTGGTAGCCTAAAACCAGATGAGCCACACGTAGCTGCCCGTCCTCGGTAACGGAAATTTCTGACCTTAGAAGGTAGTTCAAGGCTAGAACGTTTACATGGCTCAGCCAAGGAGCAACTTGAGCTTTATCTGCAAATATCCGAGAAGAAGAATAGGGTTAGTTCATAAAATTTTTTGATTCTAAAGAAAGTGAGAAGAATGAATCTAAAGAGTTAAACCCTTTCCCTAAAGGATTGGCTCTAAAAGCGCCGCACCTGGGATTCCTGCCTGAGTTGGACAATGAATACCATCGCTCCACTCTCCTGAGGCAATGAGGAAATCCTCCTTCACAGTCTTATTGGATATGGGGAGACAGGAGATTAGCCTAACGACCTTGGATAGGGATTTAAGATAATACTCCCCCTTCTCGACGTAATGGCACTCGTATAGATGAACCACATCATGCCAGGTGAGGCCTAGACCCGTTCGCTCGTTCAAGACATCTACATAGCCTAATATCCTGAACATGTTTGGAGCGCATTGATACGGCGTCAACCTATGGTTGAACAGGTAGTCCCGAGTAATCCTACACATGGGGAGTGTCATTCCTCCCTCTATAAGGGCAATCATAGGGATGACAACTTCACCCACGCCTCTATCTGTCAGTATTCCTTCTGGGGGATAGTACTGCAGAACCACCCCCTGCGGGATGTGGTATTTTGCCCTAAAGGCCTCCATGGCAGCCGGGGGTGTTTACTAGGTCTTTGAATCTACCCATCTAAGTTGAACTAGAGGGACGGGAAAGAAAATCGAGGAGAAAAGGAAAATCCGAGGAGAAATTCAAAGTAACGAAACGAACGAAACTTACGAGTATCTTCACAAATGCTCAGTAAAATGCTTAAAATTCTCTCCTGGGAAAGACGCTTCGTAAAAACAGTTATGGAGGTTTAAAGAACGGAAGTGTTCGTAGATCTTTGGGCACTGGAGTTCTCTGGAGTTCTCTGGACTTCTGATATGCAGATAAAAAGCAAAGCTGAGCCTCTCTAGTGCTTTATACGGCAAGAAGGAGAGAGAAAAAACCACTCCCGCTCAAAAAATTCAAGGAAAAATCCTGGCCTTCAGATCTATGCCTCGCCGTTGGATAAGGGAGACATAAAGCTACCTGGAGTAAATGGTCGCGCCTCGTAAATTGTAGCGCGTAAAAAACGACTACCCATACGCGCGAATCAGGGTCTACTTAATTCCATCCTTTGTAACGTCAAAACCCAGCCTTTCTCCTCGAAACGAGATCAAAAACCGGAGTTTTGAGGGGCTATTGTAGGGACCGCCCCAGAATAATAGGCTGGCTGGGCCCTGGGCCAGTCCGAGGGCTAACCCATCCAAGGAGACATCGTGGCCCAGGAAATCTTTATTTAGGCCAACTAGGGCAAAGAAAACATGTCCGAGGAGTAATTCCTCTTCGGACAATATAAAATCTGGATTAAAGGTGCGTCCCAGCCACTGTAGTCTATCCTTCAAATGCGTAAAAAAGAAGGGAACCTGAAATATCTCATTAAAGGCTGTACCACCACATTAAATGCATCATAACTACTCTCCTGGCCACATTAATGAAGAGAAGGCCCCTAAACAGTGCTACCTTGGCCACTGCAACTCACAAAGAATTGATAAGGGTGTCTGATGGGACAGGTACTCAAGTAGGAGTTTGGATGATCAACAAGTGTAAAACTCAGATGATAGGAGAGAGCCTATATAATATGTAAGAGTCCCCCAAGAGAGGAAATGAAAAAAAAGGGAAAGAAAAGGAACACGGGAGAAAAATCTTACAGTACGAATGTGGGCCCATGAATAAAGTTTCTCTTCACGTCCATTTTGGTTCTTGTTTTTGTATTTCCATAGCCCATGCAACAAATCATCTAAGCCAACTGAAACCAAATTCTTTAACCCATACTCTACAAGAAATTCATTGTATGAGACTTCTTGGGCCAAGACTTGAACAATAAGGACTGGACCATTAAAATTGTGCCCTTACAGATAAATATATTATATATAAGTAATTTTTTTTTTTTTTACAAGTGGGGGCCTTCTTTTATTTGGGGGTCTTAGGCGATTACATCAATTGTATTTATTGTTCAGCCAACCTTGGAAGTACCCAATAATAACCGCTCTAAACAAAGGAGGAAAAAAAAAATAATCTACAATGAGCTAGTGTACTATGGTGATTAACGATCAAAAAGATGATATTGCAACTAGTTCGCGCACCTAGAACGCACTTATTCTCACACCTAATTTTCATAACTTACAAGCATAAGTGTCCACCACTCACATATCAATATATTGTGATATTGAGTATGCGAATGGGTATATCTCTAGAATTATTTATTACCTACTCGTCTCACATATTTCCCTCTAGAGCCGCACAACTTGAAAATCCAATTTTTAGCCCTCAGACTTTGTCTTCCAAGTTGGTTGTCCAAAGGCACTCTACATCTTCTCTTTACCACTTCACATCATTCCGTTTTCTCCTCTCTTGAAAATCTTAGTTGCTTCGAATCCACAATTTTCAAAAAATTGAATTTGAAACTAGTTTTCACTTTTCAAGTAATAATTTTTACATTATACGTATCTGACTTTCACTTTTAAGAATAATTTTTAAAATACTAAAAAAAAAGATGTTTAAGAGACTATTTCAACTTTTGAGATTTTTTTTTTAATTATACAGAAAGTAACTTGTAAATTTTTTCTTTTTCTTTTTTAATTTGATAATGTTAAGTTTCAAAATTGAAGTGTGAGAATAGATCTCATGTGCCCTTTTTTGTGATAAAGATAAAATCCTTAATTTAAAGAGATAGAAGAGTTTGGGCATATATGGACTTCACTATTTTCAATTTATTTACAACTATGTCATTAAAAATATTTTCTTTGTCTTGAAGACATCATCTTAACTGTTTTCAAAATCTTGTTTTGAACAAAGAAAATATAATATAATTTTCTGAAAATTATACTTAGAGAACATTGGTCAAAGTGTCAAACAATTTTTTTGTTTTGGAAACCAATATATATATTAATTGTACGATATACGGCCCCAAGCCCATTTGGCCTTGAGCCTTGGCCCGAACGCTCTCTTACAACATTCTCAAGCTCAAGTCTAACGATAAGCCCATCTCTTTGATCGCATGTTAGAAAAGCCCATGCCGATTAGGCATGGATTGGTCGGGGATATACTTACTCGGAATAGCTCATGATCTTGGCAGCTTGGTTTGCCATGGAGAGTATCGTTGCCGAGTAATCTATTGGAGGCTGGAACCAGTTCCAAAGCCATTACCACTTTTTCCAATGAAGCATATTCCTTGTCAGGAATAATCAAATTGGACCCCACCCACGTGAGTGAGACTAGAACGTAATCATGAGCACTTCACCAACCTCAAGCTATAAATAGTGAAAGTGAGTAGAGAGAAGCAGTTGGTGATTCTGAGCAAAAATAGAGAGTCATGGAGAGAGAGAGAGTACTGTCCAAAGAGAGGAACTTAAAGGAGAGAGGGGAGAAATTCACGAGGGTTAAAGAGTGTAGCTAAGGTATCCTGTAAGGAGCTACCCTTAGTGGGAAACTCATAACCCACCAGATAAATAAATTGTGAGCCCAATCCTAAGCCCAGCCCAGTAAGGAAATTTTGGGTACACATAATTGGGTAGGTGAGCTCGTTGGCATGCCAATTGCTGCTCACCCGGACATATTCTCCCGTTGAGTTTCTGTTAGAATCGGGAAGGCACGATATAAGCCATACTCGTACATCCCTAACTTTTAGGTAGTAGTCAGATCTAATGTTAGCACATAAACCGTACATAAAGTTTATATCATGGTGGCTCAGTTGTAGCCTGTATAATTGGTTTAATCGGCTGACGTAACTCACTACTCGGTAAAAATTGGGGGGAGTTAGTGGGGATATAAATCGTAAAATCAAAGGGTATTAAGTATTAGGGGGTCCACAGGAAATCTAACCCCTCTCTCTATGATAGCCATTAAAGGAAAAAATATTACATAAGGGCGCCCCTGAAGAGTGATATCACCCTCATGACAATAAGCAACTTCTACATCCCCAGGGATATCATAGACCGCTCTAAAGTTAGCTAAAGATGCCTCTGTGTTAAGGAGATGAGAGAAACCCATTCTTAACTCTAGAGTAAGAAAAAGAAATTGAAAAAAGAGAGAAGAAATGAACAAAGAAACTTACTGTGGGCTCTAGGAATTGGTGATCTTGGTTGGAGAATCTATGCATGGGAAGAGTATGCTCGGTAGAGAAAAAGTTGAAGGAGTGGGGGCGTAAAAAATAGTATGAAGAGTTAGAGGGTACTATTTATAAGGGGAAGACATTTAATGAAAAGGGGCGGGAAAATCTTTTTAAATTATTTCCTGCAACTCCTACACGCATGGCCTCGGTTCACGAACCTCAGGTCATGATTGCAGTTAGACTTGACAGGCTGTCATAACACTTCTTTTGAGAGGGCATTAATAACTGTCATGACCTCCATTTAATGATTGACGGTTAAACTTCCCAAGGAATCTCTAGTCTGTTAGACTATAGCCGGACACGAATCAAAGGAGGGCTATTGTACAGTATATGGCCCCAGGCTCATTAGGCCTTGAGCCTTGGCTCAAACACTCTCTTAGAATATTCTTGAGCTCAAGTCTAACGGTAAGCCCATCTCATTTGATAGCATGTTAGACAAGCCCGTGCTGATTAGGCATGGATTGGTCGAGGATATACTTACTCGGAACGGCCCGTGATCTTGGCAGCTCAATATTGTCTTGGAGAGTATCGCTGCCAAGCAATCTATTGGAGGCTGAAACCAATTCCAACACCATTACCATTGTTTCCAAGGAAGCATATTCCTTGTCAGGAATAATCAAATTGGACCCCACCCACATGAGTGAGACCAGAACGTAATCATGAACACTCCACCAACCTCAAGTTATAAATAGTGGAAGTGAGTAGAGAGAAGGGGTTGGTGATTCTGAGCAAAAATAGAGAGTCAAGGAGAGAGAGAGAGAGAGAGTACTGTCTGGAGAGAGGAACTTAAAGGAGAGAGGGGAGAAATTCATGAGGGTTAAAGAGTGCAGGTAAGATACCTGGTAAGGAGCTACCCTTAATAGGAAACTCATAACCCACCACATAAATAAATTGTGAGCCCAATCCTAAGCCCAGCCCAGTAAGGAAATTTTGGGTACGCACAAGTTAAAAATTGATCCTAGTTAATTCAAATATTGATGGAATAATTTTTCATATATAATCATATTTATGTTTAATAAAAAAAAAATAACATATGTTCATTGGTACAAAATAAAGGAAAAAGATATATGCCCTTGTTTAAGTTTATGTTTATGTTCTTTCTAAAAATAATGTTCATGGTACTTTTATTTAAATGTTATATTTAAAAAATAATTCTAATATGATAAGTTCATAATTCATGCCACAATCTAGTATCACCTAAACTAGTGCCTTTGCCATTGTCATATCCTGATAAGAGAAAATAAAATTAATTTTTTTTTTTGTGTGTTTTTTATTTTGTTTTACTCATGTGCATTTTAAAAACTTTCAAAAATCTACTTAAATGATTATTTAGTTGCATAATAGAAAAATGCAGTCACAAAAGTCACTATCTTTCAAGCAATTCATTTCAGGGCCCAATTTGTTTTTGTTTTTTTTGTGCCAAATGTTGTATATAAATTTATCCATTACAAAATGAGCATAATCTATTATGATTTCAGCATTAACCCTATGTTATTTGTTCTTCACTTTCTAATTGTACCACATAATGAATTGATAAAATATTAGTAAGATGTTGGTTTTATTTCTGGATGACATTATTATCCATTAGAAGAATAGCCTTGATTTGAGGAAATGCTGATCCTTAAACCACCTTGCAACGGAACTTTGATTGAAATTACTGTACCCTCCATTTAGGAAGTTGCCACCAAAATCAATAATATAGAAAATGCGTAAGTAACATTAAATTGAGAGTCATTTTTTTCATTCCTATTCTTGACTTCTTATGGTAAATAAATAACGTTACTCACAACTCAGTTCTAATTAATCTTATAATATATTATGAAAAGTAATATTTTGTAACTATATGAATAATAAATAGTGCAACAACCAAGATAATATGTTGAAGAATAAATTATTAAAAATATAATTTTATATTATTAACATTTTGATGGCCATGGTCATGGTCATAGGCTCAACCCAATCCATCAAAACCTTTTAAAAAAAATAAATATTATTCTCTCTCATTCAAGCCTAGCCAATTTTATGAAAAAATTAATTTTATTTTAATAACTAGCTTAACCCAACCTAGCCCAATCAACAGATCCTTCACTTTGAGCCAAAGTGGCCCTTGCCCAACCCCATCTAACTCCACTTAGTACCAATAAATTATCAATGACCACTAATTAATAAATTAATTAAAAATAAAAAATAAAAACTCACATGTCAAGGAAAGGAAAAGGAGGGCACCTCAAGCAACAATAATTGATGGAATAATTTGTAAATAGGCTTATTATCTCAAATATTGACGAAATGATGTTTATATTCTCATTTTTAAATTTGATATAAAATAATATATATTTATTGGTAAAAAGAGTTTAAAACATTTTATTTTGTTTATGTTTATGTTTCGGTTAACTTTTCATATAATATTATGTTTGAAAAATCGAAAATTTTGTATACCTGTGACACTTTTTGATTTTTAATTATATATATATATATATATATATATATATATATAAATGAAATAGTAAGTAATAGTTCATTAGACTACAAATAAAAGGAAAATAATTGAAATTAAAATTTGCACTTAAAAAAATAAAACACATTTAAGCACGCATATGATTAGTAACTACGGAATTTTAATTGATGATACGCAATATTTTGTATTAGAAGTTTCACTTGTGTTGGTTTAGAAAAGAAGTTTCGTCTGTGAGAAAAAAAAAAGATTGAAATTGATGATATTAAGTTAGATTACATACCATTTTACAAAATTAACATGGTAATTTTGATATCTCTTCAATAAAACAAACTAGCATGTAACCCGCACTATGTGCGGCTACAATTCTACATGTACTAAGATTTGTAGATCCTTTATCTAAAAAAAATTGTAGATAATAGATCCTTTATCATTTTACACACAATACCACTCACAACCTCACCTGCCACCTACTCTTTTTGGTGGAGGAAGTGCCATTTAAGGTAAAGCTCATTGCGTCTCTCTCATTACCTTCAATGGAATGAGGGTTTTTTTTATTCTCTTTGTTCAGCTTTCTTTTTTATTTGTTGAGTCTACATAATATGCTATCAAATGTTGGTCAATTTCATCAAATACTAACATAATTTGCAAAAAAAAATAAATGTATATCTATCAAATCTTTTTTTTTTTTTTTTTGTTAGTCTGTTGTTCATCTTTTAATTTCTGAATTACTATCAATTTTTTCTTTGGAGATTGGATATATTAAAATCTCTTTCCTTTTTCCGTGTGTGTGTTTGTTTATCAAAAAAAAAATTTGGCAAGGGTGTCGAAAGTGAAATTTCCTATTTGATGTTCTGCATTATTCTTCCTTTTGTAGTCAAGATATATACTTTACGGTTTATATGAAACGTTATGTCTACACATGAATTTCATCTATAACTCCTTTGTGAAATTTTCCATCCACTACATGGTAATTAATACACGGAAAATATTTTATGTTTACTATTCATTCAGATATAATCAATGTTATTTCTCAAAAAAGAAAAAAAAAAAAAAAAA
>JAOXJQ010014046.1:0-10019 GCA_025762765.1 Quercus bicolor | reverse complement strand
GTGTGTGTGTGTGTGTGTGTGTGTGTGTGTGTGTGTGTTTGTGTATATATATATTGTTTTATTTTTGTAATAATTGATACAGTCTTGCAGATTTTAGCAATTATAGCTATGCATTATTCTTTTGAAGATAACCTATTTTTCTCTCATATTTCTCTATTGTGTAGTCATACATACATACATACATATATATATATATATATATATATTTTGTAGCAAAAATTTATACGTAGTGAATCTTCTAATTCTTTAATATTTTTTGGCCTTTTGAAAATTTTAATATCTGGAACCAATTGGTAGATTTTTCGCAAGATATTGAACGTTCAAGCAATGACTTCTTTATCAAATCGTAACAAAAATTGAAGTGAAACAGGAGAACTTCATGCAATGGTATAGTTTCATAATCAATTTAAGATTTTATATAATTATTTTAGTCTACCACACAAACAGGTAAGTTCCCATGCGTAGTAAGGGGTTGCGACTAGTCTATATATATATAAAACTGAAACCTCTGAAACTCTCACAATTTTCCACGTCAACACAATATTTAATTGAAATTATCATTTTATTTAAATAAAATTATTTTTGTTTAGTTCAAACTTAACAAGGAGTGAAACTCTATCTCTTTAATAAGTCCAACTTAAACTCAAACTAATCATAATCATTTTTTTAAATAAAATTATTTTTGTTTAATCAAAACTTAACAAAGAGTGAAACTCTATCTCTTTAGCAAGTCCAACTTAAACTCAAACTCAAACCTTGATAATCTATATAAAAACAAAAATTCTGATAGGACTCAAAAAATAAAAGACTCACGTTAGATTAAGAAGAAGAGAGAAAGAGAGAGAGACTCCTGTTAGGACTCTCTCTCCCCTCCTCAAAGTCCTAATAATTACCACTTCAAAACCCTAAACTTAACTTCACTTTAGGATTCAAAAAAAATAAGAGACTCATGTCACATAACCAAAAAAAAAAAAATAGGATTAAGAAAAAAAGAAAGAGAAGGACTCCTATTAGGAGTCTCTTTTCCCTCCTCAAAATCTTAGCAATTACCACCTTAAAACCCTAAACTTCACTTTAGGATTATAAAAAAATAAAATAAAAAAAAATAAAAAACAGAGACTAACGTAAAAAATATAAATAAAATGCAAGCAATTTGATTCAAATTTCTTCTTTGATTAATGAATTTTATGTCGAATTTTTTTATATTGTTGTTATTAAAAAAGTTTCAATTCAACATATGTGGATATTTTTTTATATTGTTATTAATGAATTTTATCTTTTATGTCAAATTTTTTTATTTGCTTTCATATGTGCCTGAGATTTTCTTTCTATCTTATTCTTTTGTTACGTTTAGAATTGATTTTATTTTGAGTATTTGGGTTAATCTCCATATTTATATTGACATTGTTTTCATGAGTTTGGTTTTTGGGTTGAAATTTCTACTAATTATTTGTTTTTTTTATTGTACATGGCAGATAAAGTATCTCTATTTTTTTGGAGAAAATCAAACCTGTAACCTATATCTTCTAGCCTAGGGAACGATAAATTTTTAAATGGTATGTTATATATAAATTTGTTGAATTTGGTTTGGTTTTGATGTAGAATTTGGGGATTCTATAAATTTTGAAGTTTTAAGTCTTTGGAATTCAGTAGGTTGTTCTTAATTCTTCACCTTAAATGCTTTTAATTTAGGTTCATGTGATTTTTTGTTTTCTTATTAAAAGCAATGATTTTTGGTTGATTAATTATTTGTTTAGATTAATTTCAATTAATTATTTTTTTGAATTCAATATAAAAAATAATGGAATTAGATATTATAATTTTGATACTTGATAGGCCAAGAACGTATTGACACCTTTGGTAACTTAATCAATTAATTTGCCAAGTGAAATTAATTAGATTCAATTACATGCAATAAGTGTGGTAGCACAAATAAATCACCAAATAATTTAAATGCAACGGAAAATAAATTTGACACAGGTGATTTGTTTACGAAAGGGGAAAACCACCAAGGCAAAACTCCACCGAGTGAATTTAAGGTCACTACTCCCGAAAATCCACTATTATCAAAACAAGCAATTACAAGTAAAAAGAATCCCAGTACCTAATACCAACCTACAGTCAGTTAAACCCTTACCCCAATACCCAGTCAGACTTCTAATGTAGTGGCAATCTCTCCGTTCAATGCATGAATCCCAGTACGTGACTAATCAATGATGCACGGATCCAAGTACGTGACTAACACAACAACTTGAGGAAGATGTTGGCTGCAAAGTTCTCTAGTTCATCCAACAATGAAGATCAAGAAGTTCCATGGTTACAAAACCCTTGGTGCAAAGACGCAGCAACTTCTGCAAGGAATATGATGAACTAGGGAAAATTCTGTCTCCGGTCACAATTTGCATGCATAATCAATTTGCATTGAGTTGCATCACTTTGCATCACCTTCGATGGCCCTTAAAATAATCCTTATATATGTCTAGGGTTGTGAGAAAAGAAACCCTACACAAATACACATGGATATGCGTGAAATCAGATCTAGAAATCTAAATTTCATAATTTTCGACAGATATAGCTTCTATCGAGCTGCTATTGAGCTTCATCATTAAACCTTGATAGATATGGATCTGTCGAGCTATTTGTCGAGCTTTAATGAATAGCACTTCCTCACTTGTTTCTTGGACAGATTTGTATGGCTTCAATACTAAACTTGAACTCTTGTTCCTTGAAGTACTAAACTCCTCTTAAATCTACCTAATTACAAGTAAAGTGCGTTTTGTCAAAAGATTAGCCAATTTACATAATATATGTCTCTAACAATATCCACATATGTCCTAACAATCTCCTTCTTTGGAAATCCGTGACAAAACCACAACAAACAAATAAATTATGTGAGAAGTCTTAAATCACTAAACTCATAACCAATTGTTGAATATAATAAAATCTAGCCCTAACACAAACTCTTGAGAAACTTCGCAAGAAGTGAGTTCATGGCATGATAGATTTTCACAACTTGTCTTTCTGAAACACTTTAAACAAAACTCATCAAGGCATCTTACTGTGAAACAGAAATAAAAGTTGCATACATAAAGAAACATGTGTATAAAGAAAGAAAAGAAACAACACATGGAGAGATAGGTGAAGAACAACATACATCATCATATATATAAATGAGAAATAAGTACAATGTATGTCATAAAGAAATGGTCACAAGATCGGTGTACAAGAGGATAATGTAAATATAAAGAAGGAAAAGAAAAGTACATAAAATCCTCACTACATCCCTCAAAATATAGACACTCCTCCTAACAAAAATGTCCTATGCTAACTCTCTCCTTAAATACATGATGACTCTCATCAACCCAAAACTACTTCCTCTTTTTGTCACGAATGACAAAGGGTAAGTCAATGAGAGGTCGTCATCTCCTCATCACTAGAAGAGCTAGCATCCTCATCCTCCTCATCATCATCATTAGCACCATCATCGCTATCCTCATCTGCCAAAGCCTCGAGTGAAGGAGAGGGAGAAGCGGCGAAACCACTGAGGCAAGCCTGTCGTCATACAATACAACCGACATAGGTGTTCACTTGACACAACTCATCATTGAGAGTGTCAAAGCGAACATCAATGCGCTGAAGCTACACCATGATGGCCTCAAGAGTCACACCACCCGCCGGAGAAGGAGTGGAGGTGGAAGGAATAGTAGTGGCCGGAGGATCCATCATCTCCGTCTGCGGCCGCTTTAATTGAAGTTGAGCCTTGTTCCATCGAATAAAAGTTGCGCTGATGGCACCCATAACGGTGTAGTAAGGAGAATCAGGGATAGTAATAGAAAAATGGTGAAGAATCCACTTGATAGCCGAAGGAAAGATAAGCTTATCACGGGTCACCGTATCTCAATAGACATCTATGATGGAGGTAATGAAGTGAGAGGGGAAGTCTATAGAAAGATCCTCTAGGAGGGATAGCAAAAATCAAGCACAAGGCTTTGTGATGGAGTTATAGTGAGACAATGAATGGAGAAGGAATGTCATTAGCATATTAAGGAATCTTGGACTTTTTGCAAAGACTGAGCATAGGGTGTTTTGACGCTTACCCCATATGGAAGGTGTCTCACAAAAGAGAGACAGAATCTCATCTTTGGACATAGCCCTCAGACGCTGACAGCTAAGGTAGTCAGAATGTGCTACTTGCAGGACGTGTAGTATCTCATATATAAGATTCAGAGAGACTACGATACATGTACCTCTGATATGCGTAGCAAACTAAGGTAAAGAGGTATTGTTACTGTGCATATTGGAGTAAAACTTCTGTATGAACACGATGGGACACCTCAAGGGTATCTCATAGAGAGATTCCCATCCCCGAGTGTCGACAATGTTTGATAGAATCACGTGGCACTCCAGATGAATGCCACGTTTATAAAAGTTCTTAGAGAAGTCCTGATGGGCTTTCTCATCATGGAACTGAACGTAAATAGGGGGAATAGGAAGATCAAAAGATGAAGATGACCCGAAACGAAAAAGGCTCCGGATCGGATTAGATTTACACTTAGGTGCTATGCGCAGTCTATTCGCACGCGCGCGCGAGAGAGAGAGAGAGAGAGGAAACAAAATCACAATAGAGTACAAAAGAAAGAAAAGAAAGGGTATGTATGCATGAACATGTGACGTACTAAAAATAATTGCATCATGAGTTGAAACCCAATCCAAGCGTACCAACATAGAATTTTCAATATTCAAGCATACATCTAAATGCATGAAACACTGTGAAAATGCTAATGGAATTCAATGCATGATCATATATAATAATTAAACAACACCTAACCCAAAAATTTCTCAAAAACCCCAAAAATGTTCAAAAACCCCAAAACCTAGGTCTAAAATGCATGAAGAATGAAGGATTTAGATCACTTACCAAGTGATTTGATCTTGGTCTAGGCAGAAAATCACGTGGGTAGAGAGTTTTAAGTAAGGAAAGAGTTTTTGGAGTGAGACAAAAAGATTTTCTTTTGAGAGAGAAGTGAGAAAATGAATTTGATTTCACGCTGGGCTTATATATAGAAATTGCAGTTGGATGGATCGAGAAGCTATTGAGATTTGTCGAGCAATAAATCTCGACAGGTACGAATTTGTTGAGGTGCTGTCAAGAATCTATCGACAACAAAAGTACCTCGATAGATCGAGATTTTGTCGAGAATCTATTGGCCAAACAGAAAGTTTCTCGATGGATCGAGAAGCTATTGAGGAGCTATTGAGACAAATTCCAGAGAGCTCGATGGATCAAGTATGTGCTAACTTCTATCGAGAAAGGAAGTCGAAGGGCCTCGATAGATTGGAATCTGTCGAGGATCTGTAGAGAAGCTATCAAGCTAGATAAAAAAAGAGTTTTTCAAAGAGAGGAAAAATTCAAAAAGATGAATGCAACAAGCAAGCTACTCAAACATAGATCCAATCAATATGTTAAGCTTTTAAAAACACCTCTCAACAAGAAAATGCAAAGCATTCAAAGATCCAATAAACACACACAAAACAAGTCTAACCAATTTTATATTTCAAAAACAAGTTAAGACAATTTAGTGAGTATTCATTAACACATGTATTCCTTGTGATAGCCAAGTCACATTGTACTTGCACATGTATCAAAAGTAGTAAAGAATTTGTGTGTTGTGTGTGAAAACATTGCCATAGTACATAGTGTCTCATATTATGACGATTTGAGATACGAGAAAATCAAATACACTCACACACAATCATAACTGCTTAATGGGGATTATCACCTTCGAGGCATATCCTATAACTCCCACAACTCCTAGAAACATGCATGCAACCATGTTTAAAAGTATCTTGATTCTTTTTGCTTTTGATTTTCTTTGCATTTTATTCTTTTTTTGAGCATATCATGCATTGGCATATAAGACACAGAGAGAGAGAGAGAGAGAGAGAGAGAGAGAGAAGAAGAAGAAGAAGAAGAAGAAGAAGAAGAAGAAATACCCAATTATGTAAGATTAAACATTACAATTTTGCTATGCCGAAGCACACAGATGTTATATATGATTGGTGGGCTTTAGTGATGAGATGGTTATTTATGCCTTTCTCTTAGGATTTTTTAGTCCTTCCCATAAAAAAGAGTTATATGAGTGTTAAGTTCAAGAGATTACTTAATCGCACTCATCACAAACATGAGCCATAAAGCTCACTTGCATAGTTGTGCATTGAGATGCTCATCTAAGTTACAAAAGATACAAAGTTTAGAAAACTTTGTTTCAATGGCTATCCAAGGTACATAAATACCAATGTACACAAACACAATGTTTTTGTATTTTTCTGACTTTCTTTTTTTTTTCTTTTTTCTTTTTTTTTGAAAAAAAAAATAAAGCTAAACCAAAAACAAACAAACAAAAACATGTTAAACAAAGCAAAGCATAAAACTAGACTGACTCAAAGACAAGAAGGCAAAACAAAAAAGTAATGCATAAACAAAAAAGGGAGAGAGAGAATAAGTGACTAAATCACTTTGAGCCTTTTTCCTTCCACACCTTGGAAGAACCTTTCCATTGAGCGAACCTTTGATCCAATGGTGAGGGAAAAGAGTTGAAACCGTTCAAGTTTGAAAGGAACATGAGGGCCTTAAGAAGATCTCCAAGAGGAGCAAAAGAGGATGGAAACTAATTCCGGTTTCCGGATAAGATCATACTATTGCTTTGTTGAGTGGCTAACCACTTGTAGCAATTTGGACAAGTATGCCCTAAAGCTCCACAGTGATGAAAAATATGCGGCTTCTTCTATTGAGACTTTTTGTAACTAACCTTCTTAGTCCTAGGGTTTCTTGTCTACGTTCTCACTAGCTATATCAGTTTTACATTCAATGTTCTCAGAATTAACATTATCAACAAGTGAGACAAACACAGTAGTACTAGAAGAGGCAATATTATGAGAAGAGAAATCATACCCCAAATTGGTTCTATCAAAAGCAGATTTCTAAAAGCTTAGCATCTCATCGAGCTTTGCAATAGAAGTCCTCTCCAGTTGAACTCTGACTTGAAACATCTGCTTCAAGCTTCTTGGTCCTTTCAGCTAAGAAATTGTTCTCAAATCGCAGTACTCTAATGGTTTGATTTACTTTATCAACCTTAGTGGAAAGCTCCTCTCGATCTAGCTCCACATCACTCTACTTCTTGGTGCCCAGCCTATAAAGTTTCTCATGCTTCTCGGAAACCTTGTACAACTTAGCATAGGTTGTATGGATGTCATCTTATTCATCCATTTTCTCAAACTTAGACTCCACCAAGTCCTTTTCGTCATCCACCTCTTCTACGATCCCCTCAGTAGGATTCATTGTGGCGGTGAAGGCATTCAAGATTTCCTCATCATCATTATCATCTGACTCATCCTCAGGTTCGGTGTCACTCAAGCTAGCAGCAAGGGCCTTGCTTTTCCCAATAGTCTTGAGATATGTTGGGCATTCTTGTTTCATATGTCCAAAAACTTGACATCCAAAGCACTTTAGTCTGAAGGGAACAATGTACTGACTGCCATCCTTAGCATCATTCTTCCTTCTGTCTTGGCTCCTGAATTAAGAAGAATTGGATTGTTTTTGGTCCTTCTCGAATCCTTTCGCATTGGCATTCTTTATAAACCTCTTGAATTGCCTAGTGATGTAGGATTTCATCTTGGAATCTTTATCATTAGAAGACTCATTTGTCTCATTGCTTTTGGCCTACATTGCCATGCTTTTACTTTTGCTTGGTTTCCCGATCCTAGTCAAACCCAATTCGTAGGTTTGCAAGTTGCCAACCAGCTCTGTCAAAGAAATTTTTTTAATGTCCTTTGATTCTTCAATGTCAGTGATCTTGGCATGGAATCTCTCAGGAAAAGATCTGAGCACCTTTCTTACAACCTTGGGTTTGGGAATAGTTTCCCTAAGATTAAAGGCAGAGTTGGCTATGTCCTTCAGCTTGGCATAAAACTCATCAAACAACTCATCCTCCTCCATCTTAATTTCGTCAAAGTTCGTGGTAAGCCTTTGAAACTTTCAATCCTTGACATCCTTAGTCCCTTCATAGGTTGTTTGAAGGATAGTCCATGCTTTCTTAGCAGATTCAGTTGAGAATATCTTCTTGAACTCCTCATTGGTGACCGCACTAAATAAAGCATTCAATGCTCTGCTATTGAAGTTTACCGCTTTGATCTTGGCATCGTCCCAATCAGTCGATGCTTCCTTTGGCTTGGTCTTGCCAATCTCCACAGCTTGCCACACCTTCTCATCTAAAGACTGCAAGAAAGCTCTCATGCATACTTTTTAGTATGCATAGTTAGTGCCATCAAATAAATGAGGTATAATTAGAGATTGTCCTCTATCCATGACAAACGGGGGTCAATGGATCACACAGCAAAGATTAACCCTAATCAAAATGTGCCCACTCTGATACGACTTAATAGGCCAAGAATGTATTGACCCTTTTGGTAACTTAATCAATTAATTAGCCAAGTGAAATTAATTAGACTCAATTACATGCAATAAGCATGGTAGCACGAACAAATCACCAACTGATTTAAATGCAGTAGAAAATAAATTTGACACAGGTGATTTGTTTATGAATGAGAAAAACCACTGAGGCAAAACCTCACCGGGTGAATTTAAGGTTACCACTCTCAAGAATCCACTATTATCAAAACAAGCGGTTATAAGTAAAAGGAATCCCAATACCTAATACCAACCTACAATTGAACCCTTACCCTAATACCTAATTGGACTTGTAATGTAGTGGCAATCTCTCCATCCAATGCACGAATCCCAATAGGTGACTAACCAATGATGCACGGATCTAAGTACATGACTAACACACCAACTTGAGGTATATGTTGGCTACAAAGTTCTTTAGTTCATCCAACAAAGAAGATCAAGAAGCTCCTTGATTACAAAACCCTTGACGAAAAGACATAGCAGCTTTTATAAGGAATATGATGAACTAGGGCAAATTTTGTCTTCAATCACAATTTGCATGCATAATTAATTTGCATTGAGTTGCATCACTTTGCATCACCTTTGACGGTCCATAAAATAATCCTTATATATGTCTAGGGTTGTGAGAAAAAAAAACCCTACAAAAATACATATGGATATGCGTAAAATCAGATCAAGAAATTTGAATTTTGTAATTCTCGACAGATACAACTTCTGTCGAGTTGCTGTCGAGCTTCATCATTAAAAGTCAATAGATATGGATCTGTCGAGCTATCTATCGAGCTTTAATGAACAGCACTTCCTCACTTGTTTCTTGGATAGATTTGCAGGGCTTCAATACTAAACTTGAACTCTTGTTCCATGAAATACTAAACCTATCCTTGATCTACCCAATTACAAGTAAAATGCGTTTTGTCAAAGGATTAGCCAATTTACATAACATATGTCTCTAACAATATCCACATATGTCCTAACAATATGGTTCCATGTTTTGAATTGTCTATATTGTTATTATTACGAGAAAGTCAAATTGCTACTCAAATTCGAAACTTGGTGTGTCTTCCTCATATCATGTTCTTTGTTTACATATTTGCAATTTATATTAATTTTGAGTGTGTGTATATATAACTATTAGGAGTTTTGCTAAAATTGGATATCTCTTTTAAACTTCTTCTTTCTTTCTTTTTTGTATTGAGTTCCAATTTGTTTTAAATTTAAAAGTTAAAAAAAAGGAGTTCTGCTTTTTGTTTTTTGTTTTTGGTCTACTGTTTCTTGTCTTGATTGAGCTTCGAATCCTGGACTTTAACAATATACTTCAATATAACTCATTTACCATATTAGAAAATTGATTTTTGACCCCTATTTTATCCATTTACCAAACTAGAAAATTGATTTTTGACCCTATTTTATCCATATACCATACTAGAAAATTGATTTTTGATCCCTATTTTATACAACTTAAGCAACTAAAATCCAAAAGATTACAGTTCCGAGAGCTATGTTATGGTTTTTGTTGATAAAAATTGTTTAGTAATACTAATTTCAGTTATCC